>WSTK01000197.1:0-19163 GCA_019616945.1 Ceratobasidium sp. 414 | reverse complement strand
CAACTTTGCTCGTGGGGGTTGGTCAAGAACCCCCCACTGACCCTGAGTGCCTGTGGGTCGAGAACTGGGTCAAGGGTTAAGGCGATCGTTCCCTCGAGACCATTCGGTTCTAGTCTGCCACCAAGGGGGTATTTATACCCAGAGAATACTCTGCCTTCCGTTTCCTCAGTAATATCCAACCAACCAAGCACTTACTATCATGTTCCACCACTTGTCCTCCGTCGTTCTTACTTTGTTCCTGCTCTTCGCCTCTCTTGTTCGTGCTCAAAGTTTCCCTTCCTGTGCCCAGCGTAAGTAATTTCCCGGACCTGGTCCTAACGTCGCCCTAATTGTGACTTTCCGTTATCCAGCGTGCATTGGCGCCGCTTCCGGCGGTAGTTGCAGCATGACCGATAACGTCTGCTTGTGCCAGAACGCCAGCTACTGCAACGCTACTAACACATGCTTCCATGACTCGTATGTTTTGTGGTGTTTGAATTCTTGTCAATGACCGAGTACTTACTTTACATGTAGGTGCGTTTTGTCTGACTGGCAGGCTGCCTACAACCTTTCCGTCCAGATGTGTAATGATGCCGTGAGTGGAGATCGTTCTGTTTGATCGACTAGGAGCCGCTGCTGATGCGTTGATACCAGGGTGTCACCCAGAACTACATTATTAACCCCCCTCCCCCTCGTAAACGTGACTTCATTCCGGTCTACTTCCGGTGTGTGACTATGACTCGGTTCATCTCGCTCGACTGCTAACCTATCTTTGTTTCAGCCGCGCCTCTGCTTGAGTAGCTGAAGTATCGGGGAGGTGCTGACGTACTGGCATATAGTTTTCACTCCCCTGACCGTGCCCGTTTCGCTTTCCGCTCTCTGGCCTTCTTCTCGGTTCAAATTTGATTCTGTTCGGTGTCTTTCGTTCCCCCCAATATCCTTCGCGGCGCCTTCGTTTGTCAGTTGTTTTTGTTGATGTAATAACACTCCGCATAAGTATCTTGGAGATATATGCATTGTTTGTTCGCGCCACGAGATGCATGTGTTGCAAAATTCAGAGTCTTTTGTGCGCATATATATGGTGGGCTCCTCGGAACTTGAAGAGTGCGTCGTTATTCTCGGTGAGGCTCCATTGATGAAGTAATCCTCATGAAAGCCCCATATATTCTGCTCCACTTACTCTGTAGGGTCTGTGTGCTGTGCTGGTCACCCTACGTCCCCAAAGCGCCCAGCAGGAGCGCTTTGGGGCTGAAGTGTCCTTTAAAGCACCTCAAAGCGTTCCAAGCGGCACTTCATCGTTTCAACACAAACACCTCGGACTCTCCCAGGACCAGGTGGCGATAAGGCAACCCAAGGTATGTTACCCACGGGCCACGCTCCTCCTGACTTAACATAAACCGCCACTTCGTCTCAACACCCTTCCACATCGTTGCTGCCTGAGCAGGCGCCCCTTGCGCTCACCCCTCCCGCTCTCCTATCTTAGCACTGTCACAGCTAACCTTCTGCGCTAGTTGCCTACTCACAGGGGTAGAAGCGCCTACACTTCAACCCGCTCTGCACTGATACGCATTGGTGCTGAGCCAAATCAGCCTTGCCTGCAGCTCTGGTCGTCTCTATGACACGCGCACACCTTAGCACACCGATAATAAAGGACGACGCGTTAATGTGCCCCCCCAGCCAACCCCTCGCCCGTCCGGGGTGGCTGCTGGCCTATGGCACTCCATATGATGCCATTGCCTGCGTGACCTAGCCGATTCCACACGCTAATAGGCGTAAACGACCTGGGCCAGGCAGCGCCGACGTATCATCAGCCCGCTACCCCTACCACTTCGTGCAACCCCATGCACAGTAGTCTCGTCCGCCGATATCAGTACTCCCCGGATTAATACGCCTCGATAAGGTGGAAACCGTGTGCAGTACGTCTGTGTGACCCCAACCTCTCTGTTTACTATCCACACTCACCACCGTGGTTCAGGGCCTATCGGGTCGCCTACACCGCAAATGCGCACCCCAGCCCTGCAGGCCTGGCTGAGCATGAGGACGTTCTGCGCCAGAGTCAAGAGTTGCTCCCATGCACGGCCCTATCCAGTCCTCGGTCTTCGAACTGGCAAGGCTGAGCATATGCAAACTCTCGCATGCCGGTCACACTCAGATGGCCCAACGGTGATTACTCACTCTCACAGCCTATTGACCTGACACATCTAGTGCACCCCGAATGGGCTTGCATACCGTCCGCGCCTAAACTGCGCAACCCGGCCCGACGGTATGTTCATTGTTCAACTCTCCACTCTATTTCTAATATCATTGCATTTATATGAATAAGGTCGAGATATGTATGGTCTTACGTAGGGAAACGAATTAGGGGGACGCGTACGCGCTCTGGGGTACTAGGGTCAGCTCCCTCCTAATGATTTTACAGACTTCACCGAAGCAAACATGACAACTTGAATTTAATATGCAGCACTAGGCACGTGACCATATATCAAGCTGTTGCGAGGAGCTCGTTTACGGCTGGCGTCAGCACGATCCTAATGGCACTTGTATGTTGCGGTCGAGGCGCTGCCAGTCGGTGCTTGATATACTTGCAGGAAGTGCATGAGAGTGTTTTTGGGAAACGTATCTCAGGTGGTTGGTGAGGGTGTATGCGGGAGAAGTGCGAATCGAGCCACCTTGTTTCTTGGTTACCCAGCCCATTCGTTGTTCCAGAAGCACCGTTCGGGGTTGGCGCGTTATAGGCGACTCACTTTGGACATACGTATATAATATGCCTGTACAAATATTAAGGGTCCCACCTATAATTGTCATGGTGGTATTTTGTTGGAACTTCAACTTGGGGTTGGGGTTCATATGTGCTGTGAAACGTTCTAATATCTGGTTGCTAGGCTGTCTGGTAGAAAATTCGATAGGGCGGGATTCGTTTGGGGGTTGAAAGCGGTAAAAACGGAGGAGAATCGGGGGCGAAGCCACGCGAACAGGGCGGCAAGAAAAATGGGACTGGGTACGAACAACGGCCAGCGGCGGAGCTACTGAAACAAATCCCCAGTCTTTGCCTGCCTGAACGAGATGAAAACGCATGGCTCGGCTCGGCGCCGTACCAATGGGACTCACGAGTCACGGGCAAGCTCCCAGCTCTAGCTCCAACCCCCCCTAATTCGTAAGAGCTCCCATGGTTCCGATCACGTTTGAACCCCCGTTTGGCGTTGGGGCTGCGGACCGATTACGAAGTGGCGGTGCCGAATGCTTCGATGTTGAACAAATTGAGGGTTTGGCGCACTAGAAGACCGAGTAGAACGCACTATACCGGAAGGAGGGAAAATAGAGCAACGGTGATAAAAAAAACAGAGAGGAAGCTAGCAAGGCGAAAGGAGGTTCAGCTCCGCCTAGTTTGGTCGTAACCATACATGTCTCCCAAGGTTGTGCTGAGGTTCAATAATGGCGCACCGAATGCTGGCGAGGACGAGTTTGGGGTACTCGCTGACTCAACCAATAGATATTCATGTTCAAACATCCGCCGACAGCGAGCCCCGCCCCCCGATCATGCTAGGTCCCTGAAGGTGTTCATCAGCTTTGCTTGACGGGGTTGGTCGAGAAATGTGTCGGGGGTTGGGCGATCGTGCTTGTGAGGTCATTCGGTTCTAGTCTGTCGCCGAGGGGGTTTTTATACCTAGAGGATGCCCTGCGTTCCGTTCCCTCAGTAGTATCCCCCGCTCTTGAACCAACCAAGCACCCACTTACCATCATGTTCCACCACTTGTCCTTTATCGTTCTTACTTTGTTCATATTCTTCGCCTCCCTTGTTCGTGCTCAAGACTTCCCTTCCTGTGCGCAGCGTAAGTCATCCCCCGTGCCTGTTCCTTATGATGCCCGCCCTGACTGGGACTTTCTGTTGTCTAGCGTGTGTTGGCCAAGCCTCCGGCGGTAGTTGTAGCATGACGGATAACACCTGCTTGTGCCAGAACTCCAGCTATTGTAATGCTACTAACCAGTGCTTCCATGACTCGTAAGATTTCCGATGTTTGCATGTTTCCCCCAACTGATTGTCTACGGTACATGTAGGTGCAGTTTGGCCGACTGGAGGACTGCCTACAACACTGCTGTCACGATGTGTAACCAAGCTGTGAGTGGCAACCGTTCGGTTTGATTGACTAGCGGTTTTGCTGATGTGTTGCCATTATCAGGGTGTCACCCAGAACAACATTATTAACCCCCCTCCTCCCAAGCGCGACTTCATCCCGGTCTACTTCGGGTGTGTGCCTATGACCTGGTTGAACTCGCCGGAGTGCTAACTTAGTTCTATTTCAGCCGCGCCTCTGCCGAGTAGCTGGAGTCTTGGGGAGCTACCGACGTATTATTGTTGGTAGCGTGTATTTTTCGCTCCTCTAACTGCGCTCGTGCTCTCCGCCTTCCCCTTGTCCTTCTGCCTCTTTTCAGCTCGAATTTGAGGCTATTTTTCTTTTTCTGTCCTCAGCATCCTTTGCGTTGCCTTGGTTTGTTTGTTTGTTTGTTTTCAGATAAAATAAAATTGGGCATAAATATCTCAAGATGTATGTGCATGATAATTCGTGCCTCCGAGATACGCGCGTGGCTTTTTGCTGGGGGCTCAGGCCAAGGTGCTTTGTACGTGTACATGGGTTTTCAGGATCAGAACAACCTTACCGTCACGCTGGATGAAACTTCATTTCCTAACGTGATCGTTATCAATGTTTTGTAGCCCCGTTTGGCTCAAGGATGCAGTGACGTCATGTGTTCAATGGTCCTTTGATCACCGCTGCCGACAACCGTACACAGGGCTTTATTCATGCGGTTTTTTTTTTCGACCTGCTCTCTCGATTCTCCCACATTGTTCGATCGAAAACCTCAGAGGTTTACTAGCTCTTTATGCCCGAACGTCGTAGTATTTGGTATTCGGCCGCCCGAATGAACTACAGATTTCAAAGAGGGGAGTGGGTCAGGCCCAACAGAACACAATGTACCAAAGGGAGAGGGAGGTGCGACGGAGATCAGAACATAGACAAAGGAATAGAAAAAGTGAGGTGGAGACCAGCCTTGCCAAACCTGATTGTGGCTATATGCGTTCCTAGAAGTCTGCCAGGGCCCGAAGACGAAGGCCTCAATGCGTCCTCGTATGCATTTGGAGCAGTCGCTAATATAACTTGAGGTGTGTTTGTTCAAACATTCGCTAGAAGGTATATCTCCTATCGCGGCAGGTTCTTGAAAGTGTTCATCAATTCCGCAGCAGTGCTTCTAGAGAAGGGCCGATCGCGCGGGGTTCTGAACTACTGACCAGGCCTAGAAACGGAGTTCTCGCGCAGACCGCGTCTTGCGCAGTGCACGTCGCTGTCACTTTGTTCGTGAAGATTTACAAGGGAGTTCTGTTCCGACCAGATTGAGGTTCGCACGACACGTGAACTAACCGGAACACGTTAGCACGACCTGGCCTGCGCCAGCCAGTGGCTGCTAGAAGTAGAGCATGCGACAAGGAGGGGGGGCGGGAAATTTGTTGGCCGAGGCTCCGAAGAAAAACGTATAGGGGAACGGCTTATTATCCTGGCGTGCTAGAGGCTTTGTATACAGGTGGGGACGGTAATGTTCGCCGTATATGTAGATAACCTCTTCGACCGACCCGTATCGCTGATTTGCTGGAATTACGTTGTGGCGGGCGGCTCGTGTCTAGCTTTTGGAGCCTGTTCTGGTTGATGTGGACCGACTGTATGAGGCTGTGGGCGGTGCGGGGTTTGGCGGTCGGCCGGGCTTAACGCCGCTATATGCGTGGTGTCAACCGCATAAGCGGTCTCGGAGTTAGCTGCAGGTGAGTGATACTCAGGCGTTCGCGAAATACACTCATGTTATTCGATGTGGGATACCTCGGTATCGCAGTGAGGTGGCGAGGGTTCTGGGGGCGGTAGGAGCGGGGGAGTAGTTGGGCTTGGATCCTCAAAACGCTTCAATGTAGAATTTGTAAGGCGACGCAAGACACAGGTCACTTCGCTCGCTAATATACCAGAGGCAGATGTAAACCTTCTATAGAATATCTAACGTCCACTCCACATCTAACTATCCAGAGCTAGAAGATATCCACAGGGGATGATACCCACAAGAAGTGCCGACAGGGTGGAATAAATTGCGCCATAAATTCGCATGATAGGTGGTAGTTGTGTGAGGAAGGAAGGTGATGTACAGACTCCATAAATAATTCAAAAGATGAAAGAGTTCCGCACAAGTACAAAACACCTCAGCCTAGAGAGGAGATATAGTCTGTTAGGCTAATAAATAACACAAGTACAAGATCATTACGCAAATATCATATCCCCGATGGTTGCTCTACGACGAGGTACCGCGTTTGCGGCTCGATCACTGCCGTCGGAGCCTCCCGGCATTCCTCTCCACACGTTGGTCATCGTATCTTCGATATCATTGTATAATGCGGGCTCAGCACCAAGTTGGTGAGCTGCTTACCCGCTTGGCGTGGGCACGTATTCGTGACTGTATGTACTCCTGCTGAAGTTGGGCAGGCGACATGGCTTCGTCAGCAGGGCCAAATCTCTCCTTCAGGCAATGTGAAATTTAGTTAGGCTAGATGTTGTTGAAACATTATGTACCCACATTGTAGACAGAGCGCATGACCATGTGCGCCTGTTGCTCCTGTAGGATCGTCTTCAATGCCTCGCTCAGTGCTCGACCAGCATATAGTAACAGGGAATCGGCAAGGTGAGGGTGGCTTAGCCAGTCGCTCACTGCAAGGAGCTCTTCGGGATAATCAAGGATCCCTATCGTCTCTAGTTGAGCCACGCTTTGATGTATGCTCAAGCGACCCCTTTCTGCTTGGTCAAGTAGTTCTTGGTACCTGGTGTTAACTTTGAGCACCCTCCGCCAAGGTATATTGGGCTTAATGCAATTCGCGGCCTTAGTTTCATGCAGCCTTCTCGAGACAAACGAGTTCAATAGATTTCCTACGGTATTTGCAAGTGCATCTGTGAGGCCGTCGCGGAAAGCGACTTCCCAGGAACTCTGCCATAGCGTTCTACATAATGCCTCGTTCAGGTGTGTGAGAGTGCCGGCTCTCACATTGAGACTATCAGTCAGGACACGGGCAACCAGCTTTGATGGGTTCAAGTCCTTTGGGCCAAGGAGCCCGCAAACTCCCAATATCAAGTGTTGCCTTGATTCCTCGACTGACTGCTCCGACAAGTGGCCGAACGCTCGGACGATTGACGAGTCCCATTTACTAGTCTCAATCGCTGTCTCCCAGCTGGCGACCTGTCTCGCCAGCATAGCAAGTATGGCCCAGCACATAAAGTAGCAGTTATACCGTTGAAGAGTGTAGACCCTGCATGCTGGGGTGCTTTGTATCGAATAACACACAGCAAGTACGTCCAGGATGTCAAACTCGCGGCCTAGTTCGACATGAGCGAGCAGCACAGAAGGGTATCTAGCCTCAAATTTTTCGTAGTCTTCCTTGGCGAACCACTGGATTACATCGTTGGCGGCGCAGCCAGTGTACTAGATAGCATCGACTCGAGAGCCGTCGCCTGTCCGCTCCACTCGACAGATTGCGCCATCGGTGAGCTTGAGCAACAAGAATTCGTGAAAGAATGGCCCATTAATATCATTCCGATACTCGATTGACCACAAGCGAGTGCTTGATTTACACTGCTGCTTGTACCATCTGTGTACGGGACATTGATCGTGTTGCCAGATTTCGTGAAAGTTCATCATGAAAGGACGCTCGCGACGATTCGAGCCTGGCCATGCCGCAATACGCTCAAGCACGACACTGGACGAGGTGAACGAGTGGAAATCGGTTAGCCCTTTCGGCTTGCGCTTGAATATCCAGGGTTTTGGATAGACATATTGAAGCTTCAGCATGGTCGAAAACGTACGGTAACTGGAAGTCGGAGTTCCAAGGGCGAGTAGAAAGGAAAGTAGTTGTTCGGAGGGAAGAGGGATCCGATGGAGGTAGGGGGTGAGAGTGGGGGGCACGTGGAGTGGGAGAGGGTACCCGGACACAAATATCTCCGGTGCAACGTGAAATTGCTTCACGAGTCAAGCCTATGGTCAGCGGGCGTGGACTCTAGGCACATAGGCAGACGAACCAGCTTTACATGTCATTCGCTATAGATACGTGGGGAGAAGGTTTCAATGAAAGTTGCTGTGATCACGTGCACTACGAATCTACGATCGTCTGGTTCTCATGTGGCGGTTAGACCCGTGGTACGTAACGGCATTCAACGCTATGCACTGTTCCCGCAGCCGCCACTTTATGTAGCTGAGAGTCGAATGAACAAAGATAGTATGCCTCGAACTGGAACTCAGCGGAGGTGCCCGTCAGACTGAAATTTCCCGTATAAGCCTGACACGGAAATAACTTCCACTCTAGAAAAGCGAAGAGGCTATCGGTTTATAACCTCAAATAGAAAATATAGGAGGATGCCTAAGGTTAGGAGGGCTAGTGTCATTCGGAGACTCACATTCCTCGCATATAGAAGTTCGCCCAAGCAAAATTAGCATCAGCCACGGCTATACCGTGATTTATGCCATTTATTTTTCAGTGTCATAATGGTATGCCCGAAGATGTGGGCTTAATCCGCGTTGACTGGGTTCCATGAAACAGCACCTTTCGAGCCTTGATCCAGAGCATCCAAGCTCGTCATATCCTGAGCTGAGAGCTCAAACCCGTAGACATCCGCATTCGATGCAATTCGTTCCTCGTGAGTCGACTTCGGTAGTGGAACATATCTTGTCCTTCTCATTAGCGTTTGCCTCATAGGTTGGCGCCAGCCTCACCCTTTCTGAAGCGACCACCTGATTAGAACTTGCGCGGGTGAGGTACCATGCTGTGGTGGAGCTTGAGCAACCCCGTACCGAACAGGCGCGCATGAACGTACCTTCTCAGACAGTCCCTTCAAAATCGGGTCCTCCCACTTTACACCACGGACTAGAGGACAATAAGCCTGTACAACAATCTTGTGCTCTTTGCAGTACGCCACAATGTCCTTTTGCTGACACCATGGATGAAGCTATGGAGTGAGCCGTTAGTCTTGAGACAGTTTAAATATGGATGGGTTGAAGTGAACCTCGATCTGATTTATGGCAGGAGTCTCAAATCCAGCCTCTCGAAGTTGTTCTAGGTGTTTCACGCCGCTTGGTGACAGCCATATTTTAGCGGGTGGATTTGCACTAAAAGATCACATACAAATTGCTCACTCCCACGCTCTTGATCTTGCCCTTGTCTCGACATTCGAGTAACGCTTGATAGGTTTCGAGTCGTTTCTTCGGACCCGAGAGTGGGTCGTGGATAAGGAATAGATCCACGTAGTCTAGGAGATAGGTTGCGAGCTGTGATTTCTAGAGGGAAAATCGAGCGGGTTTATACCCACCAAATCCGAACTTTGCAAGAGATTCGTCCACACCAGCCAGTGTTTTTTCGTAGCCGTGACTTCTGGATGCACATTTAGTTGCTGTACAACACGGATTGAACCAGTATTAGATTTACTGCAGTAGACCTTTGATTAGTGCAACGTACTGATGAATAAATCTTCCCTCTTCAGCCCACTCTCCTTTACCGCCTTTCCAACCGCTTCTTCATTTCGGTACATTTGGGCAGAATCAACATGTCTGGGTTGGTTCCGCTCGGTCAAGTACAGGGGAACAGTGAAGTGGAAGCACGAACCGATAGCCATGTTTGAATGCCAGGAGACAAGATGTACGCGCGTCGTAGTTCTGAAATACACCCAGGCCTAACAGGGGCATTGAAGCACCAGAGCGTAGTCGGATGGTAGAGCCCAGCGACAAGGTCATGTTCGGTAATTATTTCGTGAACCTGAGAGTGGGGGGATAGGACTAAATATCGCTAGTAACTGTCAGATTTTGGTTGAGGCGAATTTGCTAAGTGCAAGATAACTGGGTGACGTATGAAGCCCAAGGGGGGGTGGGAATCAAGCCAAGGGATGGCGGATCATGTGACATCAGGGCGGGATTGGTAAGGGGCCGTGGTACTTCACGTTACCAACCAGAAGATGCCGAGTGCGAATTTGATGTCCCACAATTAACCCAATGGGCGAGGCGAAAAATCCGAAATGATATAGCATGTGTACAACCTCTTGCATATGATTTTAAACATCCGGACTCCGATTCAAGCCAAATCACGCAAAAGCCGGGTTTGCTTGCTCAATCAGCAGGGCGAACATGTCCTAAGAGGTCATTCGCGGTTGGTAGTAGGTTTGAAGTGTCATTTAATGGCTTACCGAATGCCACCCTCCAGCCTCCGGGCTCGGGATATACGACGTGGTCGAGGTGCAGGCGGTATCGTAGCGAGGTGACGAGGTGTCGGACGTGCCATCGGACTCTCCGCCTGGCTTTACCCAAACGATTGCATCAACGAGCGGGCTCGGGGTTGTTGCCGAGGGACGCGGGCCAAAGCCTGCGTACTAAAATATGCCGCGTCAGCTCAGTATGAATAACGAGACGAGAGTTCGGCGACAAACCTTGAAGTTGCACCAATCACCGCCGTCTCGGGCTGCTACTTGGTTGCCGGATCGGCCCTGGTCCTGAGACAAGCCGTCAACATATACTAGAGGATCGCAATCCAAGCAGGCAACTTACGACAATAAAGTGCGCCGGGTATCCAACATTATCCAACAATGGCTTGAGGTTATTAATGTAAACCAACTCGTCGCGGCCAACTTGCTCTTGGTTTCCGAGCCCGTTATAATTGCTCACGTTCGTCACAATACCACGAACAGTCGCCTGTGGGTTCTGCTTCTTGGCGTTGGCAAGGATGTCGCCAAGAATTGCGGCAGTGGGTCCCAGGTTCTGATGAAATGAAATCTTAATCAGGGAACGCAACTAGATCTTCGTTGGGAGTACTTACGTCGGGCCAACCAAGCCATCCAGCATGAGCCCCATCGAGGTAGATGCTAACGTTCGGGCGCTGGAGCAGGGCAATTGCAAGAGCAAGGAGGCGCTTATGAGCGGGAGCAGCATTGCCGCACTTGGGGGCTGAGAGGTTGGTGACCACTAACGGAATTATTAGTATGGGTAACCATATTGAAAGGAAGCATTACCTACAGTTGCCAATCGAGTCAGGTTCAAGGGCAATCGCGACGGATACATCCGGGTATCTTTCGAGCTGACTCGCCACCGCCTTGATATATGCCTCGTATCGTGCTTCACCTGCATCGTTGAGATGCAGCTCGCCGTCCGATGCTTTGGCAGAACAATCTCGGTCCGGCAGGTTGTAGACTACAAGCTGAACGACTAATCCTCAGGTTAATACCTATCACGAACCACCGAAACATGACACTTACTTTGCTTCTTCCCAGTTGTCGTTTGAATTGCTAAAGCGTCTTTAAGATACCCCGAGATACTCTCAACGGCCTTGGTATCCGCTATCCAGATGAATGTTGACACTTTAGCAACCTCTGCTGCCTTCGCCGCAAGTTCTGTCTTTCCTGCGGCGTTGAGTTTAGCTATTTCAGCCTGGACTTCGGCGAGGTAGTAGGGGCTTTCGTAACTAGGGAATCCGCATCGTCAGTTCAAGCGGGTAAGGTAAAAACGTATCGAGAAATGATTACAAGGTTTTGCCGGCAAAAGGATTCACGCCTGCCTGGCGTGTGGTAAGGGGGGTCGAAGCCACGCCAGCGACCAGTGTAGCAGCCGTCGCAGCGATGAGAGATAGGTTCTTCATGGTAGGCTTGGTGAATAGCGAAAAAGTGAGGGAAAGAATGGTCCGGACTCATCGTGTCATGAAATAACCCTTTTATACATTTTGCTGCTGATAGATGGGCTGAATAAGAAAGTCTTGGCACTAGGCAAAGAACCATGGAAACATCTCGGCAAAGACTTCGGAGGAAGACGGTGCAAACTCGTGATGTGAAAAGGCTAAGGCAACGAAGCAAAACCGATAATTCGACGGAAGATGTAATAAAGTATGGCGCCTTTCCAACGCGTGGGCTGGTGGGTTGGTTAGGTCCCGGAGACGTGTGGTACTAGGATATTAATCACGAGGCCCAGGGCCGAATGTTCAATATAGAGTTCGGCCAATGTTCGGGGATAGGGTAAATATCCCGCCCGTGAACCCAAGCATTTGAAGAAAGGTCGGGGCACCTTGGCTGAGGACTGGGGACCAAGCAATCCGATATTAGGGCCTCGTAAACTGGGTTTTCGGAGTATCTGCTACGATCCCAAGTCATATGTGATCGTTAAAGGGGCAAAAAGAACAGTTAGGGAAGCCGCCAGTATTGAAGTACTCGCGAGCTTGACCAGGGGTGGTGGTCGAGACCAGGTGTCCAAAAGCAGCTATGACGTAAGCGGCCCGACCCAGTCACGTGCGCGGGGAAAGAGTGTCTTCGACAAGCAACAAACTAAGAGCTCCCTATGTACAATATCCTCGGGAAGACTAAAATCACAAGACCGGAAGCCAACAATAGCAAAGACAGTTAAAATAGGTCTCCTGAAGCAACCCAACCACCGGCACCCAGGCAGCACACAAAACCTGGTGATACTGATTGAGATTTTAGTCCAGCCTCTTCGCGTCGATTCCCCACACGCCAGTCCCCCAATGAGCGAGGTTCTTCTCTGGAAATTAATCTCGGCACATACCAGCCCACAACTGGCAAACCAAATCCACAATATCTTCGCCACCTCGTTGGTCGGCACCGCGATCAAAGGTACGAATATTGTAGAACTTGGGGCCGCTGGTATGGAAGAGCGATTCGACGAAACGGCTTCATGACGAGCCTGTGGGGGGCTACCCAGAGAATTTCAGCCCTACTTTCACCGTAGCTGAGCGATCAGAGGTTAAGAGAAACAAGGCGATAGGAATTAGATTAAGGTGGACACCTACTATTTCGTGATAATATTTGTGGAGAAAATAGTCCTACATGCATCGGAGGCCCTTGTGGGCACATCAGTAGATGCATCATAAGCTACCCCGAACATTAGGCTCACAGTTTCATAGAGAGATAGCTGATGGCTCAGATATTCCCGCAGAGGGTTGAGCATAGCCTGTATGCGTGCTTGCTCCTCCGAAATCCGCCCACCTCATTCCCAACCCCACAACCCCCATATTCCCCAAGCAGCTAGTGCCGCGTGGACCGCCTGTCAAGTGGCGGCAAGCCCGTGGGAGAGGATCAAGGGCGGCGCGAGTTTCAAGTTCCTCGTCCCCGAATGGTTTACAGAAGCCCCGAACGTCCGGTTGGCAGCGCCCACCACGACTGTTGAGTGGCTGAACAACCGAATATGAGCGATTATGTCAAGCAAACACAACAGAGAGCACTTACGGTCTTGAAAGTAGGAGATTCGAACCCACGACCATCTTGTACGTCTAAAACTGTCCCTAACATTTGGACGAATACTCGGTGAGCCTTGGCCGGGGATAGAGCAAATGGAAGGCGGCAGATCGTCCAATAACCGCCTCCAGGCCAGTCTAGTGGATCACATGCGTCAAATCCGTTGTAGACTTGTTCCGGGCTCGCGTTTGAAAGAATTGGACTAGGATAGGCAGCAGAAATTGGATTAAAGTGTGCACGGTCAAGTCAAGGGTTGTGGACAGAGTACGAAGACGATTTCGGGAATGCCCACATGTGAAATTGCTGGTGGTGAATAAATTGCAGGTATAGTAGCCGTCCAAACTCCAATTAGGGGTAGGTGTGACGCTAGATGTCATGTCCTCGCTGAAAAACTACGAATCCCTGAGCAAAGATATGCGACATCCAATATAAACTAGAATCTGTACCATGGCTGAGGGTATTTCCATTAAGAATGTTGAAGTTTACTTTTGCGCTGGAAACCTCTCCTGGATGGGCTAATTGGTGAGCATAAACATGCGTAATTCTGGTAGACGAGCCTTCGCGAAGGAAGAAATAGGGAGAAAAGGAAACCTCGGGGGGTGCTTGAGCAGCGGCAGTAGGGGAATATCCTGCAGGATCAAGAACCAAAGATGAACTGGAACTGAAGTAAGTAGACACAAGCAGGCAGAATGATATTAATTCGCGATTCCTTGCATAAGCTAGCCAACAAGGAGCAGAAGCAGACAACGATAATACGAGTGTGAGATAAGGACAGCATGTGTGATGCGAAAAAGCCATGCAGGAAATTAGGAGTGACACTAGGGTTGTGCGTGCGCCGTGTGTCCAACTGCCGTGTATCCCATATGTAATGTCGCCCGTGCTTTGGTCTTCGAAACCTCGCATTGGGGGCGTGGTCAATCCACGCTTTGAGAGTCGCACGCAATCGCTCGGTCTCTTGTCAAGGTCTCGCATCAATGTATTGCCGCCGCACAAGCCAGGGATCAAGGTTTGACTATTTGATATGCCGGACTGCCTTTACAGTATCGAGGCGCTGGGGTCAGGCCTCGTTTTACGGGCGAGACTACAAACTGGGACGATAGGCCCCTCAAAGCAGACCCACACAACGACTAAGTAACTATATGGGTCGCTGTCGTGAGAGAACTAGCCTCGGCGCGGGTCGAACAAACAGTTCCTTTCCAAACTTCAGAGCGAGTCACCAAGCACGGCTGAGAATAACTTAGCAACCAAAGGACTTATTCGGGAGTGGAGTAATAGCACGGAGTCAGATTTGAATATCGAGTGACCAAGTACCAGAGGGGCAGTCGACCAAAGAGCCAAACCAAGGTCGAGTCCAAAAGCAAACTTGAAATCGCTCGCATAATCACCCTCAAATAAGCGCTCATCCTCGACTCAAAAAGTCCACACTAAAATGTCATTACAACATCAGATACCAAAAAACACAAAGCTGATCCACAAAAAACAACGTGTGTGCAACAATGAAAAACGGCCACATCTAATAATGCTAGCAGTACATATCTTACCCACCGTCCCACACTATATACACAAACCTAGTAGACCGCTACCAGGAACTACCAACAACAGCAACAACCATATCCTTCCACGTTCTCCTCACCACAACCCTCCTTTCCCCCATCCCATTCCGCCTCGCAACCGTCGTTCCAAACCACTCCAAAAACTGCGCATCCACCGCACTCAGCGGACTCAACTCGAGCGCCAACATGTCTTTACTCGTCAACACCAACGTCCGCTCCGGCTCGTTGGCTCCAAGCAACGCCTGAGTCTGGTTCTGCGTCTTGGACGAAAACGCCGACTTGAACGACCCAATCGAAGACTTGGACCCGGTGGACCCTTTGCTCTTGCGCGAGCTCTGCGGTTTGCCGTCGTACGAATCGATTATGTCCGCGAGTCGCGCGTGTAAAAATGCGGCGTATTTGTGGAAGAGTGTCATGAGTTCGAGGACGTGCGCTCGTCGTTGGGCCCTGCGTGTCTCGGCGTTGGGGTCTTGGCGCGACATTTCGCGTATGGCGTGCTGGGTGTCCTGGCGTGGCATTTCATGTACGGAGGGAGGTCCACGAAGCGCGTCGTCTGGCCCGTCGAGGTGAATCTGCCCACCCGAGTTTGAATTCGAATACGAAGGTCGATCTCGATCTCGATCTCGCGCTCCCGAACCCCACCCAATCCAACTACACATGCCCGCGCAGAACATGCACACCTCTTCGTATATCCTCCACGGATCCACCCAGGATCTCACCCCAGTCGACGCGCTTCCACTCGACTCGCTCGGCTGCTCGCCATGCGCATTCAGTCCCGACGAACACGGCCCCGTATTCATCCCCGCCGCGCACGAGTACCGATTTCCTCCACCTGGGTGGGCATGTGCAGACGATGTACATCCCTGCCCCCATCGGTCCCAGACAACCCACCCTTCCTCGTCTTCGTGCTCGGTTGGGCAGGCACACCCGAGCGAGACGGTCGATTGGTTGGTTGTGGATTGGGTATGCGAGTGGGAGTGAGAGGACTGGGCATAGAGCGCGCGTTCGATGTCGTTGAAGATTTTGAGGTCACTGTATGTTGGGCGGGTCGGGGCGAGTTTATACGTTGAGCTGGAGGATGATGGGACAGCGACTGAAAGCACAGGTTTGTCGTCTCCGGAGGTGGGGACTGTACTGGGAGAGTGGGCGAGCAAAGATGGCGAGAGATCCACGACAAGATCGTACAGATGCGGCTTTTCAAAAAATATCCGCTCGGTTGTGCCTATTAGGGAAACTATCAATCGCACGGCGTGAATATGATACGCAACCGAACTTACACGCAATCCACCCGCTGCGCTTCAACGCGTCCTCGCTTAATTTCTCGATCGCATCCAATCCGACCATGCCAAGCACCGGTATTGCAGGCTCCGGCGCCTCGCCGCCCAAATCCATCTCGCTCCTCCAGCCAAAACATATATCCGCAGCCACCCGTGCGAGTACACACGCGGGCTCAACGACGGGCGCAGCACCAGCCTCGACCGTCTGATCCACCACGCTCGCCGTCGTCTCCTCCGACTGGCGACTCGATAACGAATTAAAACTCGAGCGCGACGCCGACGTTGGCACACGCGTATATATCAGCACGCGTCGACGAGCGAGCACAAATCGGAACAACGTCATAATGCTCGGGCCGAACGCGTGTAGAAGACAGGGGAGATGGTGGAGCGGGTGGTTCGGCTGTTTGTGCGTTTGTACGTACACGGCGATCAAGGGGAGAAGGGGTAGGGTAGTGATTGGTCAGGTGAGATTTTAAGCGTGGTGGGTGGAAAAGGGGGTGAACGTACACTGGCGGTTGAGAGTTCGTGTTCCCACCCACTCCAGAGCTCGGGGATGTCGAGCGCCGACTCGGATGGGACGATGTCGGGTTGTCGGTGGGACTCGAAGTATTCCGTGAGCGGTTCCCAGTCTTCTGGCGTTGCCTCCAGGTGCGCGGCGAGTCGTTTGAGGTGGGGGAGGTGTAGCCATGGTCGTGCTCGGGGTGCGGAACCTAAGTAGGGGTATGAGACATAAGCGACGGGTGGAGCGTTGCGCGACCAACCGACGAGTACACCGACAGCTCCCAGTCGAACACCGCGCAGACCGTTCTGAAGGTCAAATGAAAGCGCTTCAGCTGGTCTGACTAGACGTCATCAGAGAGGAAACGCACCTCGCGTATTCTTCGCCGCCGGAACACCGCAATACCGCACAGCCCGTCCTTTGTAAAATGGCTGGACGGGAGGTCAGACAACACCCCACAGCATGACATCGACCACGAACATCACATCCTGGTCCACCAAGTGCAGCCCGCTGGGCAGCGAACTGAACTCGACTCCGTCCAGATTGACGTCTAAGCATCGCGGTCAGCCAGTTGTAAAGAAATGAACAAAATGAGACCTTACCATCCCGGATTTTGAGCTGAAAGTCGACAATGTTGCCCTGGGTGGGGTGGAATGACGAGTGGAAGAGCGCGCAGACGTCGTTGGGTGCGTCCATTGTGGTCGTCGACAAGCCGAACACACGACCAACCCACGTGGGCATCATCAAGCGCTGGGCATCAGTTGCCCTGTCATTACCACCGCCACCCCCTCTCCCTTGTTCTGCCCGCCATGGACTGGGACAACGATCTACCTGCGTTGCCGCCCAGAGTCGGAGCAGCGGTCGAATTTGAGCGGGGGCAGACGACCAGGACGGTTCCGAACCTCGTCACCCATACTGAGGTGGACACGGCGGACGTGCTGGGAAGTAATCTCGTGAGCAAATGTCGCTGCCTAACGTTCAATATTCACTTAAATATCTTGGGCTAGGAAAACCCAACTCGAAAGCTAATGAGAGTGGTGATGAACGAACGATACGCGCCGGAGTTGTTGCAATGGGAAGGACAACTGGTCGAGGGTGTGCTCGAGAAACTACACCAGCAGGTATGTCCAAGCTTCACCATTCGTAGCGCGACTCGTCGGCGGCTCCTTGAATCTGATCTTGGTATTTTTTCTTCGCGTCCAAAGAACCAAATGGTCGAGTATCTCCGTAGCGACGATGCCACCTCCGAGGACGAGCACTTTCGTATGTCTTACGTCCAACTCGACATGGAGCGTATGAAATTCCAAATTCGGAGCTACGTTCGCACTCGGCTGTACAAGGTCTGGCTTTCCCGTCGCTATTCTTATGGAGCCACTACTCACTAGCTATTAGATCGAAAAGTACGCTTCGCACATAATGGCCAACCCAGAGCTGCAGTCCCGCATGTCGGTCCTCGAACAGAATCATGCGATCAGGTAAGTGCTCCCGCGATCCTTATCCCAGCTAGACTTACAACTCATGCTCTAGTTAGTTACAAAAAACTCTTTGGCGACCATATGCACCGCACCGTCCTCGATAACCTCCCCGAACACCTTCGATCCCTCAGCGAGACATTTCCAGACGGTAGGACGATGGGTGCGTTCCCTCGTGGCCGCTCTAGCCCAGTTTGACTGATGGTGCCGCAGTTCCGCAACCAAACCTGACACAAGGCGTATTCATCTACGCCACGGAGGATTGTGGACCAGTAAGGCTTCCCGAGTACGTGTACCGGCCACCATAGCTCCATTGTTTTAACTGAATACGAGATGTAGTGGCGATTCGGTGCCCGTAGAGAAAGGCTCTATCCACTTGTTCCAGTACGAAACCGTCAAACACCTCGTCGAGCGCGGAGACGCAATTTATATATGAATCACAAAATCCACCTCAAATTGGATATCCAAACATGCTTCACTCCTGCGCTGTCGTGGTGGTGGCCTGATGTTTCACGTTCCAGTCCCATTGTCCAGATGATTATTTCCGCGTTGAAGTTGTCATCAC
Organism: Ceratobasidium sp. 414; assembly: GCA_019616945.1. NCBI lineage: Eukaryota > Fungi > Basidiomycota > Agaricomycetes > Cantharellales > Ceratobasidiaceae > Ceratobasidium > Ceratobasidium sp. 414. Next base: position 529 of record WSTK01000197.1, on the reverse strand, counting down.
AAGCTGTACAATACGATCAAGTTCAACCTGGAGCTGCACGCGCGAGGTTCGAGACCCACGACGATGGCTGTCTGGATAATGTTGCCAACGAGCACAACTTTCTTCCAGGCCAAGCTACGAACGACATACTCCTGATTTCCAGCTGAGCTGGTTGGTTTCTCCCAAACAGCGCGAAGTCCGGAAGCTAGAATCTAATCTAATCTAAATAAAATGCAAGAGCGGATTCTGAGTCAGCAGGGACAAACAGGGTCCACATAACTTAAGCGCCGGGCCCCCGAGCCTCCAACGGGTGGGGGGACCTCCTAACTCGACAGTGTGGAGGTCGTTCGACACGTAAAGCGGCTTAAAAAAAGCGCAGAAATGTAGTTATCATGTATTACCTTTTACGCCCAAGAAATCCACCTTTAAACACGAGTGAAACCTTGATATATCGCCAAGCAAAGCCTAAAAGAATTCTAACTCACTCAGTACCGCTTCAAATCACTCGGTTGAGGGCTCAATAGGTAGCTCTCAGTGTTTCGAACATGCT
>WSTK01000196.1:0-49826 GCA_019616945.1 Ceratobasidium sp. 414 | reverse complement strand
GACGCGCGTACACCTGAGTCAAGCTGCGCAGCCGAGGCTGGCGCGTACACCGAGTCACTAGTCCGAGACGCCGAGAAGGCACACGCGGCCTAAGGCCGGTGGCGAGAAGACCGAGCCACGAGAAAAGTTGGGGGTGAGTCCACGAACTCCCGACACTCCCAAGCTCTACCCAGTGTTTCATTCAATTGCTGAACAAGCCAATGCCAATGTATGCACCAATGCCCAGCTCAAATAGGTCTTTGGGGGCTCATGCAAGCTTCAAGGCAATGTTCACAGAGACAGAGTTCAAGAAGAACTTCAAGGGGTTTGGCATAAGCTTAACATCAAGTAAGTACCACCCAGACTTCTCAATACAATATTGGTGCTGACCTCTGTGTAGCAGGGCCAGGGCTTCCACCCATGCTGTGGACTTGAACCCCTCAAGGTCCAAGGTGTTTCTTGTGGGTCTGCCTGGTGATGATTATGAGGTGCCCCCTGATTTCCCAAGTACATATGAAGAGTTCAAGGATATGAATATGTATATTGACCCCTTTGCAGAGGAGCAGATCAATTGGTTGACCATTGTATATAGATGGCCTCATATTGGGTCATCTGAGGATTGCTGTCACAAACTTGCTTACTTCTTTGGAGTGGATGATGACTATTCTGTAGTGTGTATTTGAACTATGTGGTGATTCATGTTGAGACAGGGAATTAAATTTTGGACTTGCAATGAATTTTGTGTGAATAAGCCCACATTCACAAGGTTTCTACAGGGGCACCCAAGTGTGTATACAAGTTGGTGAGAGGCCATACCTTACTGGGTATACAAGCCATACCACTCACCACTAAGGGGTGTGGTATGGCCTCCCACCAACTCCAACTTGTATGCCCACTTGGGTGCCCCTGTAGAAAGCTTGTGAAGGTGGGCTTATTCATGCAAAATTCACTGCAAGTCCAAAAATTTATTCTCAGTCCTGACACAAATCATCATGTAGTTCAAATACACACTACAGAGTTTCAGTCATAATCCACTCTGAAGAAGTAGGCAAGTTTGTGACAGCGATCCTCAGACAACCCAATATGAGGCAGCCCATATATAATGGTCAACCAATCGATTTGCTCCTCTGCAAAGGGGTCAGTATACATGATCAAACCTGCCACAGAAGACAAACATACCGTTCATATTCTTGAACTCCACATATGTACTTGGGAACCCAGGGGGCACTGCACCATCATCACTGGGCAGATCCATGAGAAATGCCTTGGACCTTGAGGGGTTCAAGTTCACAGCACAGGTGTGAGCCCTGGCCCCACTACACAGAGGAGGTCAGGGCCAATATTGTATTGAGAAGTTTGGGTGGTACTCACTTGATGTCAAGCTTTTGCTGAACCACTTGAAGTCCTGCTCCAACCCCATGAATGTTACCTTGAAGCCTGTGAATGCTGCCTTGAAGCTCATGAATATTGCCTTGAAGCTTGTGAACTCTGCCTTTGATTGCTTGATAATTGCATCAAAGGTCATGCAAGCCCTCAAGGATCTCTGTGAGCTAGGCATGGATGTGTGCATCAGCATTGGCTTGTTCAGGGATCAAACAAAACACCAGGTAGAGCTTGGGAGCATCAAGCTGTCAGCACAACTGACAAACACAGCCTAAACAACCACTAACCACTGCCATGGTAAGGTTGCTACCCCCCTGGTAATTGCACCAAGCCTGCATATGATCTGCATTGTCATCCATAGATAAACAGTGTAGAGAGTGTTGGTAGTGGTGGCAGCATTTGGGGGATGTGGGCCATATTTATAGGAGTTAAAACCATGTGATTTTGACCCCCTGTCGAGTGCAAGTGCATGCTGAGTGCCCTGAGACAAAGGCCTCAGACTGCATAGGGCTGCATTGATGAAATCACTAGATTAAAATGAGGCACCAGAGGAGCTGGAGATAATCAAACTCAAATCTAGGAATCAATCCCCCCTAAGTGTGATCCCAAAATAAGGTTTGTGGAAGCACATATAGCCAAATACTCACAATGTGGACACTGCTGGATTGGGATGTGTCACAAGGTTGGCCAACACATTCCCATGCAGCTGCCACAACATAACCTCTGTATTTGCTAGTGATGTAACCCAGGAAGAAACCTGGGTTCCCCTTCCAGCACCTGGGAACCAGCACAGAATTGCCATTCCCTTTCCCTGCCTGTTCCTGTTCCCCAGGAAGTGGGAACCAGGTGGGAACCTGCACTCAGGGGCTCAAATTTCTTGCAAAAGTCCGGTGCACCTTCTGGTATTTTCTCCAGGAATTTTGCTATTTTATTTCATGTAGTTACAGGCTGGCACACTGGATAAGGTATTTAGACTCCCTGAGTCACAGTTTGGGTCACCCCAAATGTCACCACATCTGAATAATAAAAATACCATAATATGCAGAATAATTCCAGCTTTCAGAATATGTATTTTATATTGTCAGAATAAATTTATACAGCTCTAGCCCACATGGACAGCACAGGGGGGCATTTACCCCTGAAAAGTGCCACACAGGCGAATGAATCTAACTGTTAAAATGTTGTTCCCCTGTGTGTGATAGATGCACACAGGCTATAAGAGTCTACTGACAAACTTTCAGCCAGTTTGGATCATAGGAAAGTGGTGAAACAGGGGGTAAAGTACCAGACAGGGGCTGGAATCATAGGAGCCAGCCCTCTGTAGCACCAATTAGTGGATTTGAGCCTTTCATGCACTAGTAGATGTTATTCAGAATAGTTAATTACCATAGTTTGCTACCTTACCCCACTTGGAAATGTGAGAAAACATGTCAGAATTTACAGAGCTAGCTTGTGAGCTATGTGTGTGATTTGCTACTTTGTACCATTGAGTATATTGCTTAAACACTAAATTCAGGGGGTGCGATGTCTCCTGAATATTTCTCAGATGTATTCTACAGTTTTCTCCATCAAGATAATTTATTTTGACCCGCATGAAAGCATATTTAGAGTCAGTGGATTTCTGTGCATTTAATGATATAACTTACATGTGTTTGTGGTGGGTTTTGAGATTGGCCAAAATCTTCAGAAAGCCCCATAGGCAAAGTTTCATGCATACAGCAACTTAAATGGCTATCTAATGGTGCATGAGTGACCTGAGGTCATGGGTGCATCATATTTCCATGGTAACAGCAGGTTCCCACATGGGAACTGGGCACCTCCAAGCCCTTCCTGTTCCTGGCCTGTTCTGGCTGGTGCCAGAAAGGCTGGGAAAGGGCCCGGAACTGGCAGGAATTCCTGGGTGCAGGTTGCCCAGGTTACATCACTAGTGTTTGCACATGCAGCTTTGCCCAAATGTGTTCTTACTGTAGCTACATTGGCAGACAAACAATCTAGGATTGGTGATTGGGGATCTGCAGTGGGCAGTGCTATTTTGAGCTGATCATGCAGCCCAGTTCCCCATGTATGGCACTGAGATCATGGTTCCAGCTCTTACAAACATGGCCCACAACCCCCAAACTCCCCACCACTTCTTGAATTCTGTGTCAAACAGTCAACAAGGCTGGGCTGACACAGTAGCAGGGGTGCATAATCTACTTTGACTATATGTGTGTCAGTGATCCTAACAATTTCTACAGTTTGCAACAAAACAGTATAAATAGAACACTGTCTCAGAAAGATCAGGCTGGTATATTGTGACAGATTTAACTTACTGTACTGCTGTGTATGCTGTTTGGTAGAGTGTCATCAGGGCTATAGAACACATATAGTTAGCCTCTGATTGATTGGAAAATGGGAGAGATATGAGTGAAACAAAAGCAAGGGTGTGTTTGTACAGATTTGTAACCAAAAATCAAGCTGACACTGTTGGAATGTGGCAACCAACAGCGAAGTCAACAGTACGTGGCACAAACTGGGACTTAACGCTTCTTACTGGTGTCTGATGTTCCATGGGGAGGTACATGTTACCATGGAGACAGTAACAAGGGTAAGTTATGCTATTTGTCCTGTTCCAACTTGGTCTCCTTTGTTTGGCGTGGACATGGACATGCTTCCTTCGTACAAAGAAGCCATGGACCTTCTATAATGTTCTCTTTCCTTTGTTGTGGTCACATGTGATTGGCTCCCTTGTATGACTCAGTTGCCACCTCACATGTATATAAGGAGTGTCTCTGGAGAGCCAGAACTCCATCTGTTGATTCTCTTACAATCCAATGCCTGTGTTAACTCTTCCTGAGTGTGCTCTCTACAAGGATTAGCTATAGTGAAGGCTTTACTGCATCACTGCTAAGTTCTAAGAAGCCAACAGACACAGATGGCCCCAGAACTCTTGACCCAGTGAGGCTGAGTACTTGCTGCCAGTATAATATGATATATACAGCTGAACACTAGCATACATAGAGTTTCCAAGTTTCCAATCAATCTGTGGGTAGTTAGAGGGTAGTCAAGAGTTGGTGGAGGGGCACTGGTATTTCAGCCTATGTTACATACATTTAGAGGACCTGGGACTTTGCCCCCTGGACTAGATAGGTCACTTGGTACCTATTATGCCTAATTATATATTTTACAGGCAACAGAAAGCTCACTGGGGAAAGTTTTAGCTGGATTAGGTGAGCATACAGGGTGCTTTGGGCACATAAAAATGATCTTTGCAACCCAGTAAGAGGCTATTGCTGGATGACATCTGGGTAATATATAGAATCCAGGTAGGTGGCTCAATAGCAGTATTAATTTGAAGAGACTAAGGGCTGGAGTGAGGTGAATTATGGGCCAAAAGGTTACTTAAAAACCCCCTATTTCTGAAACTCATTTGTATGCCTTTAGATCTGTCTATTTAAATAAGGGGAAATTGTGTTATTAGTCAGAGAAGGGTTTTTATCTGTAGTACATGAGAAAGTGCAACAGTATCTTTGATTCTTGTGAGCAGTAAAATGCTTGAGCAATTGGGGGGTTTTTAGCAGTCTTTTTGTCCAGAATTCACCTCACTCCAGCCCTTAGTCTCTTCAAATTAATACTGCTATTGAGCCACCTACCTGGACTCTATGTATTACCCAGGTGTCATCCAGCAATAGCCTCTTACTGGGTTGCAAAGATCATTTTTATGTGCCCAAAGCACCCTGTATGCTCACCTAATCCAGCTAAAACTTTCCCCAGTGAGCTTTCTGTTGCCTGTAAAATATATAATTAGGCATAATAGGTACCAAGTGACCTATCTAGTCCAGGGGGCAAAGTCCCAGGTCCTCTAAATGTATGTAACATAGGCTGAAATACCAGTGCCCCTCCACCAACTCTTGACTACCCTCTAACTACCCACAGATTGATTGGAAACTTAGAAACTCTATGTATGCTAGTGTTCAGCTGTATATCTCATATTATAGTGGCAGCAAGTACTCAGCCTCACTGGGTCAAGAGTTCTGGGGCCGCCTATGTCAGCTTGATTTTTGGTTACAAATCTGTACAAACACACCCTTGCTTTTGCTTCACTCATATCTCTCCCATTTTTCAACCAGTCAGAGGCTAACTATATGCGTTCTGTAGCCCTGATGACACTCTACCAAACAACGTACACAGCAGTACAGTAAGTTAAATCTGTCACAAGCTACAGCCTGATCTTTCTGAGACAGTGTTCTATTTGTACTGTTTTGTTGCAAACTGTAGCTTTACCTGGTGTTTCAGTCATTTGCAGCACAAGTTGATGTAAGTGAGCAATTCTGGGGCAAATTGAGGAGATTTGGTGCAAATTTTCTGTTGCGTAAGCACCCATGCTAGCCTGACACAACAGTACTGACACTTTCTGTATAGTCGGCACAGGGCTGATACTTGCATGGCCAACTCAAACAACACTGTTATTGTGACACTGCATCACAATGATGGCAAGCTGCCCCAGGACTCCCTGAGACATACAATGCATTCAAGAGCCTGGACAGTATGACATTCTCCTGTTGTCAGTCTAGTGAAAATTTGCACTGACCACTCTGCACAGGAGAGCAGATCAATGCATCATTGTTGGCATATGGGCAGGTCAAGGAACGCCACCTTGTGCTGGTTAATTATTGTGGTTTGCCTTGTGTAGTGTATCGTCAGGCTGTGTGGTTCCCTGTATCAAGGCTGAAAAAATGAAACATTAAAATTTGGACTGAGTAAAAGGTTTTGTGCAATATGAGCTGACGCCAGATGATCACAAGGCCCAACCACACTGCCCAGAAAAGAAATGTGTACTGTAGCCAGGAGCTGAGGAGCAGTGACAAGATACCACCTACAGCTAACAAGAGCCAGGCTGCGAATGTTGCGAGCCTCGCATTCTCGCTGGGTGTTTGCTTGCGTCTTGACCTTAGGTCCATTGGATGGGTGATCCAGGGATTGGATCCTTGATGTATGCGCCATATATGCGCCCTATATGCATGGTAATCGAGTGGCTAAGTACCTTTAAGCCACAAGGCGACGAAGTGTTGAAGTGGCTAGCTGCTTTAAGCACTTGTGACGAAGTTTGATCAGGTGGCTTCATGCTGCAAGCTGCGAGATCCTTGGAAGGTGGGTACCTGGATGCTTTAGTGAGAGGGTTGCTAGCCCTATAGTGCGATAGTAAAGTGACATGGATACTAAGCATAACACAAGGGGGAGTATCCCCCTTGTGCACCCTGGGAGGGTGACTATAGCGAGGAAGTGACAAGGCAAAGCAAGCTGAGGAACTCAGGCTTGCTTCATGGTCTATATATACTAAGGACATACATCTGAGTCAAACTAAGAGGAATGGCAGATGCTAGTCATTCGACATGCAGGGCTGCATACATGTGCCGATCCTTCAGAGTCATACAGAGTGGTGCCAATCATAGACAGATTGGCGACGATCCTAGTACTGAGTCTAAGCCACCAAGCCACAAGAGGAGGAAAGAAGCGAAGAAAGGGGGCCAAAGGCACCCAAACGAAGCAGAAAAAGTTGGGGGCTTGTTACGCTAGTAACAGCTCACAACACATGTGACACCCCACACTCTGTGCTCACCTTCAACCTCCACATCTACACGTTGCTCTCCCCAGCTCACACTTGCTCCGCTCTCTCCACCTCTTGGCTTCCTTTTCCCACCCACCCTCCTTACTGTGGCTTGTAGCCAGATCTGGCCCACTGGCCTGTGAGTTTCCACCTCACGTCCCGGCACCCCAGTCTTACACCCTGCTGCTACCACGGCATCAGGTCCCCCATTCTATACCGAACACTAGCTACAACCCATGTACATTACAGACTAATGCATGCCACTTCACACATACACGATTGCCACACCACACAAGCCCCAACCTCCTCCCACCAGTGCATACAGAGGACCAGATACTGTAGCTACAGTGGCAGACAGACAATCTGAGATTGGTGATCAGGGATCGGCAGTGGGCATTACTATTTTTGAGCTGATCACACAGCCCAGTTCCCCATGCATGGCGCTGAGACTATGGTTTGGTTTCAGCTCTCATAAATGTGACCCACAACCCCCCAAACCCCCCACCACCATTTCTTGAGCTCTGCATCAAGCATTCAACAAGTTTATATATGGCTGATAACATTGATATTGCACAGGCCTGGCCGGTCTTTCAGCGGGGCTGGACCAATACGGGAGCAGCGGCGAGTAATCTACTTTGGCTATATGCGTATTGGCACCAGTAACTATTTCCATGTGGCTTTACTCTGCCAAATCCTCTGTGACTCAAGATCAGTCACGAGCGCTTATAAGCACACAAGCACCATAAGCCATGCCCCCCCATAGTGATCACGCCAGAGCTCGTGACTGGGAATCACAAGCACACACAAGGTGACAACTTGTGCTTGAAAGCACTCATGAGCACTGGCCCCTGCTCAACAGTGTTCCAGAGCACTTGTGCTTAGCTCTTGCAGTTCTCGACCCTGCCAGCCCGCAATGTATATATAATAGCATTGATTTTATTCAACATGTTCTATGTACATTTTACTATTGATGTGCAAAAATGAATATATGTACCTGTTCCCAGCCACGCCACTGCCCCCAAAGCCTCTTGAGCACGCGTCGCCGTCGGCCCCTCGTTGTGTTGTGCTGGACCTCAGTTGTAGATCAGTACCTGTTTAACAGACTATAGTTAGATCTACTGACCAAGATTACCACAGATAGGCCACCCGTATGCGCATAAGTGAGAGACGGTAGTAGCTAATGCTGGCTTGAAAGTCGGTGTCAGAGGGGTGTCAGAGTGAGCCGAGGCAGCTAGAGCAACAGAGTGCACCGTGTAACAACAGTGCACCCAATCGACAGCTTGTTTAAAAAAGTGTGCAAGGGGGCAAGAGCTGGTGCAGAAGCCGGGAGCTGCCATGGACATGGTTTGTCGCTTGCAGGACAGAGTGGCCTAGAGCTGGCGCTCAAAGGTATATTGAAGCGGGTGGGGAGCAGCCACATTCAGATCGGTATCCAGCGAGACATAGGGCACCTTGTCGTCAATCATTGATCACAGGTGCACATTCTGCACACAAGCACCATATGAGCCATGCACAACGAAGCTGCAGTGGGTGATCAACAGGCTCACACATGTGACTCGCCAGTATGAAACTGGCGTATCAAGCTAGGGTGGAACACACAGTGCGCCCCGTCTGGTCAGCGATTGTCCAGCAGCCTGGGTGAACACCTGGACTGACTGGGTCACATGGAGCAAGGGCCACATGGCGCAGGCTTTACATGTTAGTTGTGGGGCGGTCATGGCAGAGTCGAAGGACATTTGGGGGCAAAGGGCAAGGCAAGAAGGCCCTGTGACGTCAGGACGGATGAGATCAAGCCAATCGGAAGGTTGTGCCTAGGCCAGCCAACCCTCGGATCTTGTACCGTGCCAATCCATGTTGCCTCTGGAATCACCACTCCTTGTCCCCCTACACAAGCCACATCCTCCTCACTCAACGGCTTTCATCTCAACGATGCCAGTGGATGCCGAGGGATTGACAACTCACCTAGAACATGGCATGTCCTGCCCACCGGCGTTGTGCCTTTGCCCTACACTAACTGAGCTCAACATAAGAGCAATGGTTACTGGTGAGTACCGGCTATTTTCTGATCCATTTGGTGTGTGCTAACCATGCAGGCATCATTCACGTCCTCTACCCATGCCTCTTCACTGACTATTTATATCATCAGTCACAGTGTGTGCAGCAAGGCTTGTGCCATGGGTACACCCAGTTGGGAGGTGAGTCATTGTGATATCGTTGTATGAATCATTGCTCAGTACTCTTCCCCCTGCAACATTCTCTCGCTCCTACCTCTATCCTGAGCCCGTGCCAACATTGTTTTCCATGCACAAGACGATTAGTCTCCCCCCCGAGACTGACTCGATCAGCTGCCAGTCCATGCACTGCCTTGCTCATGGTGAGCCCGACACACCTAACTCAGTGATTCAGGTTCGAGCAGCCACCTCACCCTCAAGCCCAACGCACCACCTGTCAAGGATCTAACATACCTCACTCAGGTTTGCCAAGGTCAGGATCACACCTGAGTGGCCACATCCATCTGTGTTGCTCCATTGGCTGCTACATCTGCGACTTGGCTTATGAATGTATACACTGATGCCCTGTAAATATATCATTGTTTTTCCCTTTGTTCACATCTCACAAAGTCTCCTGAGCTTGGATGTGCTGCTCGAAATAATTATACAGCCTAACCGACCTGTGCTCAGGATCATTGTACAATGATCTGATGAGCGCTCGAGAGCACTATATATGTGCTCGAATAGGTTAGAACGCAGTCATGAGAAAACTGGCGCTCGTGAGTCGATCATCAAATTGGTGATGTACCCGGTGTTTCAGCTGCGTGCGGTGCAAGCCAATGCAACTGAACGCATCGATGATCGGTTTGAACGGTAAGACATTCTCTTGTCATGGGTCTAGCCGAAATTTGCGCTGACCACTCTGTGCGGAGAGCGAATCGGTATATTGTTGAACGTATATAACCAGCCCTGTCGAGGGGCGCTGTGCTAGACTCGCCGGCTTTGTTGGGCCCCGTTATGACTAAAGTTGCATACCGTGCGGTTGAATCGTGTGACGTCACACGATTCGACCACATAGCATCCAACTTCAATCATAACGGAGCCCGGTGAAACTGGCGAGCCTAGCACGGCGCCCCTCGACTTTCGTTACAGGGCTGGCTATATGCGTTCAACAGTGCATCGATTTGCTCTGCTGTGCAAGGTGGACAGCACAAGTTCCGAAAAGAGAAACGAAACCGGGGGCGCTCAAGTGGGCGCCCCTATTCGGCGGTATCCGCTTGGCGTGTTGCCATCCCTGCGGCGCAATTCAGTCGTCATGGAACAGCGATGCGGAAAACGCCCCGCGCCAAGACATTCGCCATGACGTACAAAGCCAAGTTGCTCCGATCGGCTTGTCGCCTCGGTTCACAGCCCCGCCCAAGAAGACCGAGTGCCAAGACTTGGTTTCAAATAGGGGCCGGGGAATTAGAGAGCCAGCACGAGAGATAGATAGACAAATATATTCACTGCATACAATTACACAATAGTTGTTCAGATCAAGTATACCGGATGAGACCACGAAGAAATACACAAAATAACCGAGTCTAGGCAACCATCTCGACGTCCCGCATCCTCATCTCTTCTCGCTCTCGCCTTTCGTCGACCCTGTCCTCGTCCTCGCCATGATTTTCCACCCACGCCCGGTTGACAGCCACGAGCATCGCCTGGATCACGGCGATATGCTTCATCTGCTCCTCGACCTTTGCCTTGGTCTTGGCGTCCTCTTCGCTGTTGAGCGCAATCGACGCAAACGAGGGCAGCACAGTCGAAGATGCCCGGCGACTCGTAGCGGGGGTACCTGCGCGCGACGTGGCGGCGCTCTCGCTGTCCCCGCTGACAGTCTCGTCGTCCTCGTCGCTGCTCGTCGGTGAACGCGGCGAGCGCGGCGCCGAGACGGGACGAAGGCGGAACGAAGGCTCGAGGAGCGAGCTGATGCCGGGCAGGGTGATTTTTTCGCCCGCGTCCGACTTGGCCGTCGACACTGATGGTGACGAGAGCGATGGCAGGGTTGGGTACAAGCCCGAACTTGATCCGAGCTTGGCCGGCATACCAGCCATGCGCATGCCCAGACGAGGTTCGATCGGGGGTAGAGGGGCGAGTCGAGGCTTGTGCTCGTGCTCGTCGCCGTCGACACTCATCTCGTCCTCTTCCTTGACCGTCGATGCAGGTGGTGCAGTCTTGAGCGGGACATAGCTCCTCTTGTCGCCAGCCAGCGCAGCGGGAGGGACGGCACCGATCCCGGCCAGACCAGATGCGGGGGCGCGACTCGGGCGCAGTGCATCAAACTCAAACTCGCTCTCGCTTGGCGTGCGTCGGCTATTGGAGCTCGTCGGGCGTCGTTGTGGGCTCCCAGCCGCCTTTTCGGGAGTGGTCGAAGCCGAGGCGGCGCCAGCGTTGGCGGCAGCAGTGAGGGCCGAGAGATCCAGACCGGGATAGAGTCCTGCAGCGATCTGGCTCTGGACGGCAAGCGCTTGTGCCTGTGCCTGTTGGTATGCGGCGATTGCATTGTAATCGACGCCTCCGAGCCCAGCACCAGCGCCGAGCATGCCCAAGCCTGGCAACCCGCCGAGGCCGAGTCCGAGGCCAAGCAGGCCAGGCATACCCGCGAGGCCAAACTGGGCGAGTGTGGTGGGGTCGAGATATTGCTGCGGCGGTGGGTGTGCAATGTGCGGCGGGGGGACGCCGAGGCCGAGCGCGTGCGCATAGACACTCGAAGCGACCTGTTCGCCGAGCTTGACGAGGTACTGGTTCCATTGGGCGAGCTCCTCGGCGGTGCGTGGGTCCGGCAGGGCAAGGCCAGGGAGACCGGTGGCAGAGCCGGCGTTGGGGTGCAGCGCGAGCGAAGGATGGGCGGCGCCGAGTGGGGGGAAGCCAAGCGAGGACAGGGACGACAGGCGTTCGGCCATTTCTGATGCACGTTAGAATGGGGATGTATGCGAGATTGGCTGACTCACGGGCGTCGTACGTGGGCTGATACTTGCGCTTCTTGGCGTCGTTCCAAAAGTCGTCCGACGGGCTCGAGGGGTCGCTGCCGTTGCTATCGCGAGCACGCTTGCCGAGGGCGGGTGTCTCCCAGGCATAGCCGATGTCAGCGTGGGGCGGCATGGGCGAGATGCGGGCCGAGGCTAGAGCGAGGTGAGGACGGGCGGCTGAAACAGCCAAGCGACATACCTGGGGTGAGGGCCTCGTCGGCCGAGCGCGGCGAGACACTGCCGAGCTCGCCGGCGCTGAGGCCGTACTGGGCGTGGTGCGGGGGCCCGGCAAAGCTGGCGAGGGTCGGGCTGCGCGCGTGCTCGCGGGTGGCGGTGGCGCCGGCGAGGTAGGCGAGGTTCGCGCCGAGGCCGAGGCCGGCGAGCGAGGGGTGGAAGCCGTTGAGGTCGATGCCGCGGGGCGGGGCGGGGGCGTTGGGGGCCTGGGCGCGGACGCGCTCGACGTACGACTCGTCGTGGACGGTGATGGCCTTGGAGTGGCGGTGGGCAATGTGGTGCTCCTCGGTGTGGATCTTCTCGTGCTTCTTGAGGTCCTGCGGGCGCTTGAACGGCTTGCTGCAGATCTCGCAGATGTGGGGCTTGAGCGGCGTGTGCACGCGCAGGTGCGACGTGATGTGGTCGCGCTTCGCACACGTTGCGCCGCAGCCCTTCCACTTGCAGGTGAGGCACAGGTTGTTGGTCGACTTGCGGCCGATGTGGTCGTTGCACAGGTGGATGTAGAGCAGCTCGGGGTCGGCGGCGGTGCGGTCGCAGGCCTCCCACAGACACGGGTGGCCGGGCGGCGCAGACGGCGCAGACGGGGCGGGGGGCGGCGTCGCAGAGTCGGGCATGAACGCAAACGGCGAGTACGGGGCGAGGGGGTGGGGCAGTATGCGCGGGAGCATCTCGTATTTAAGCGCGCTGATCAGGGGGGATGTCTTGGCCGTGCCAAGCGCATCTTTTCAAGTCCTCGCAGCGAAGCTCAGGGTCCCTTCCACGTCGCCGGCCCCCGCTCACCGCGCCCCCGGGTCTTCCGCAGCACCCCAAATATACCTGCGTCACACTCCGCCTGCCGCCGGGCTTGGCCGCCACACGTGATTCTGGGGGCGTAGTGCTCCCTAGTGCGCCTGCAGCCCTCGGTGACCTGCGCATAGCACTCGGTGCATCCCCCGAGCGCGCACACCCAGCAGACGACACGGCCTTTTATTAGCCCGCCAGAAATAACCCAGTTACCGTTACATGCCGGCACCGGCCCCGCTCCTCCACCCCCGATCGACGCCAAGACGCTCTCACGTCTCATCGAGGCTGGTTGCCCGGAACCCCCGCGGTCATCCCATCCTCGACTGCGCAAAGCACAAATAGCACGTCAGGAAAAGCCGCCTTTTAATAGACGATGACATCAGCATTCCCGCCGCTTCCCCCCATCGCCTCTGCTCAACTGCGCAAGCGCGTCTTTACCCACGCCTCGGTCTTTCGCCTGGCCTCAACCCAACCGTACGACCAAGTGCGTCCCACCCGCTGACGCCAACCCCGGGAATATCGCAACTCACCGCCGCACAGATCGAAAACGTCGACAACGACCGGCTATCGTTTCTAGGCCGCGCCACCGTCGAATATGCACTCTCGACCACCGCCCTAGACATCGACCTCGACACAGCCCTCGCATCGAGCGCCCACGCATACGACATTGTCCACCTCCTCCACCGAGGCTGGCGAGACCCCATCACACCCGGCCAACCCCCACCCACAGCCTCGCCCAAACCGACCCAAGCACAGGCATCCCAGCTCATGGAAGCCTACATCGGCGCACTCGCCCTCGAATCCGAACAAGACGCCATGCAGTTCGCAAACGACCTCGTACGGGGCTCGGGTGGCCAAATTTCGGAACGGGAGCGCGTGTCATTGGGCGACGGCGCGATTGTGCCTGGGAAGAGTGCTGCTGTCGGAGCCGGAGCCACTGGCGAGCTGCATGATCTAGCTGTGCGGTGCGGAATCGCGCTTACATGGGAGGATCACGCGCAAGGGCCGAAGCATGCGCAAGAGTGGACGTCGGACGTGACCTGTATGTCGTTCCAATTCTTTCCTTTCAAGTCTCGTATCTATCTTCCCGCGTTCTGATATCCGCGCGTTCTAATATCTGCGCGTTTTAATATCTCACCGCTCTAATATCTTCCCGCTCTAATATCTGTCTTCCCGCGGTCTAATATCATCCTCGGCGCTATAGCACCTATTTTCTCCCGTCTATCATCTATTTTCTCTACTAACATCTATTTCCGCCCACTCTAATATTAACTCGGCTCCCCCCTCCCGACCAGTACGAAATCCAAAAACAAACCAAACCTGGCCCTGCGTCGCGCGCGGAGTCGCCAAATCCAAAAAACTCGCCCGGGCCGATGCGGCAGCCAAGGTTCTCGCCGAGTGGGATCTCATTATGCAGGGGTGAACTTGTATGCACTGTACCTTGATACCAATCCATGCTGTCGACTATATGTATGTGCCCTGGATTGCTCCAGAAATAACCTTTTCATAAAAAGGGCCGATCACGCAAGGCGCCCCTTGGAGTATATACGATAGGGGTCGGCGGAATAGTTGGAAATACACCATTCAAATTCTCCATATGGCCGCCGAGCTCTAGACAACAGCCTTGGCGCAACGAGGTCAGGATGATATGTCATATCGCTAAGCAAAAAGCATTCCTTCCTCGGCGAGTCTGGGGTAAAAAGGAATCGGCAGGAATGCACGTCATATCCGCAGCTCCTATCAGTCCATGGAGATACGTGCTTGTAAGAAAGCGACAGATCGTATATTTAGCAATGGCCGGGAGACTAACGGGCAGCGCGAAATGGGCGTGCATCAGTTCACGTTATGAACGAATGACGTGTGTCGTGCGCAGTATTGAAGCCGCAATATATTGGTTCGGTCACGAGGCTGGTGGGTATAAGATTAAGCGTGGATGTATGCGCACTCGATCAGTCGCACCGCCCCGAACTGAATGGAACTGGGGTGATCGCGAGGACCACCACAGTCGCCAAGTTCAGTTCAAGCTGCACTGGATCCCAAAATAACAGGCCGTAGGATCAGTTGCCGTTACAAGTTCAACACGGGTTGCGTGACACCCAGACGCAGGACTTTTGTGACCCCAGGAATAGCCTCGAACGATCGGGGACTGCAGTTTTCTCTACTTTTCACAGCACAAATGGAGCGGCGGTGAGGCACAGGGCACTTCACCCCGCAGCCCAAGAAGCAGCAAATCGAGGCTTGAAGGTTGTTTGGATCAGTCCGCAGCATTCATCTAGACCCAAGGCTGGTGGGCGACGACAGGCTGAGGGCTAGGCGCCGAGCCACCCAGCTCCAACCACAGAAACGTAACGCCCAACAAGGTTTCCCCGCGGGTGTCTTGGCGTGACGGCAAGAACCGGGTGCGTGGTATCCGAGACAAGGCACGATTCCAATCTGCCGGCGCGGGCCAAGCGATGGATCCGGGCTTGGCAATTTAGACTCTTGCATACACGCACATGGATACAGATGCTCATGAAAATCAGTCGTATCCCCTTCCGCTCCGCTGCTTGGCCCGCTTGTTGCCCTTGTTGTGTTTCTTCCCCTTGACGGCAGCCTCTTCGCCCGCGTCCCCACGAACGACGCGTCCATCGTCCCCAACCGTATTTTGATGCGGGAACACCTTGGCCCGGATAAACGGCTGGCCGCCCTTGATAAATGCACTCCCCGCGAGCCCGCTCCCCGTGTCGAAAAACTCGCGGTCGAGCACGTTGCCGGTTCCGGTGCTCGTTGCGGCAGGTGTACTCGCAGGGTCGACGTCGAGAAACGTGTCTGCGTTTTTACCGACGCGCGTGACGGGGGCCATTTTTTTGCCTGCCGCTGCGAGTCGTTCGAGCGCGAGGTGGCGGGACCGGGCGTTGAATGTGTCGTTGTCGATTCCGGGAGGCGGGTGGCTAAAGAGGAGTTTGCCGGCGACGTAGTCTTTGAGGATGTATCGTGCTGCGCGGGCTTCGTCGGGTAAACCTTGGCCTGCTCGCGCAAATCCACGAGCGACTGGGACAATCGTCGGTCAGCTGGCACGATCAGGTGGTGGGTAGACGTACTGGCATAAGATACGAGGAGGTCCTCAGCCGTGACCTCTTCGCCATCGTCTGTGCCGCCGTCCTCGACGCCTCGCCGTCTGATCCTGAGCCCATATGTGCCCTCGAGAATCCTCCGTGGGACCTGGCGCACAACCAACCCCACAGGCCCGACATACTCCCTCATCTGATCAATCGGCAGCACGCCATCACACACGAGCGCGGCTTTAGTCGTCGCAAACTGGGGAAACACGAGCCCGGGGCAATCGCACAGCACAATCGCCGGCGAAAGATGGATAGTCTGGAAATGCTTGGTCTTGCCCGGCGTTGACGACACCGAGACCTTTTTCTCGCCAAGGAGCGCGTTGATCGTGCTCGACTTGCCGACGTTGGGGTATCCCACAAGGCCGACGACGAGCTTGGCGGGGGCCGGGTTTGCAGGAGTTGCAAAGGCTGGAACCAGCAAGGCGTAAGCCGCGGCGGATAACGGAGGCGTGGGAGAACATTACTTCCTAGGTCGGGCGCCGAGCTCAGGAAAAGCTCTTCGAGCTCCAAGACGGACAAGACGCGTGTTCGAGGGTCGTCGGCCTCGCCTGCGTCGACCGGCAGGTGGTGTGCGTCGGCTTCCGGGTCGCCCTGCACCGCGGGTTCTTCGATTGAGTCGTTTGGAAATGTCTGGGCGTGGGAGGGTTCGGGATCTGCGGTTTCGGCGTGGTCCGGGGCTTCGGCTTCGTCTTCGGTGTCGATTTCGTCAGAGGCCGGCCGCGTTTCGTGCTCGCCGTGACCGTGTGACGCGCCTTCTGCGAGTCGCTTGGCTTCCTGCAATGCCTTGGCATTTGCTGCCGAGAAGAATGCGTATTGGATGCCCTCCTTTTCGAAATGCTCGGCCCATCCTCGCCTGTACGTTCCACGTCAGATTCACGAGAGTTGCCGAAATCACGCTGCTCACCTCTGATCCACAGTCAGCAGGTCCGCCTTGTTGACAAGCAGTAAACACCGACGCAATCCCTTGGCACCTGATCCACTTTCCCCTTCTGGCCCTTCGACATCGTGCACATACGAATCCAGGTCTGCACATCGGAACCGTAGCGGATTGCGAGCGTCCACGATTTGAACCACGAGGTGAGCACGCTCTAGTACACGCCAAAGCTGCCGCCACACAGCGATATTACGCTCAAACGGTGTGAGCAGAAAGTTCTCGGCTTCTTGTAACCTGCGGAGATGCACCGTTAGGGCCGGGTCGCATGGTGTGAGGGTGTCCAGGGGTAGGCAGCTTACTGGGCGATGTTCCGTCTCCATTCTAGAAATGCCTCGCGCTCTTGGCGTTCGAGCTGGGAGGTCGTGAGATCACGGGTCCAGGGGGGTCTGTTACATGAGTCAGGCTCGTGGGACGGGGATAAGAACGAGGTGCTTGCCTTCTTGGCACTCGGAGGCGATCCTTGTTTTGTGCATGCCTTTGAAGGGTCGCTTGCTCTTCTTGGGACGAAAGGAGGTACGGGTTAGGCGTGATCGAGTTGGCGTTGGTTGTTTGGATAATTGTAATATTCTGTCGTTCTTGTAAAGAGTGAATATATTACTTGAACGACCCAAGCTTTGACATACCAGCCGTAAACTCCCTCCCAGCTAGTTGCGCAGTGTTCAAGAATTCCTCGAGGTTTCCCTCTTGGGTGACCGATTGAAGTTGGTGGTCGAGTTCTGTAGTATACTACGAGTTGATCAGTCAGATACGCGAGGCAGCCACACACTACAACGCACCTTGTCCGTGTCCTCCCTTGCCGCCCGGGCATCCTTCACTTTCCGGTTGATAATTGCCCGGCCGAGACCTGCTTGGTTCCTATTATTCTTTGGCGGAGGCTGTAGTAAATAGTATCACTATATTTAATTCATTTTATTTATGAGAAACGTACCATGGGGACCAAGGGTAGAAGTGGCTAGATCGGGGTGGATGGCGGGAAATCTTACGCGGACTCACGTGAGCCGGGATGAATGGATTGGTCACAAAGACAAGTTCTAATTGGCCACGCCAATCACCTCTGCTCTTGGAGCTCGATCATGTCCAACGCGACGCTTACTCTGCCGACGCATTTGCCAGCTATACCAGCCCTGTCTGATGGTAATATATCTATTTTTAGATTTAACTGGTATTGACGTGCTGGCAGTTGTTACAACCGAGGATGATGTGAAGAATATGGTCGGGCGGGTCTCGTCTCCTGAAGAGTGAGTGCGTGTTGCGGTGGAATGTAGAGTTCTGATTTAGCCCTCGTTAGCACGCCGATTTATATTTGTACAATCGAAGGTGCGCCAACGCTAAACGTGGTTCGGTTCTACTAAGTTTTGTGCCGAATAGGGTGCAACAAACTGTTTCCTTCCCGAGAAAGGCTTGGAGCTCATAGGAAACGCGATCACAACTCGGACGATACTACGAATCATGTCTTGACTTGGAACGAATGATAACTTGCCTCTTTGAACCTGTTCTGATATGCTGGAATCCGGTTTTCTCGGTGCGAGACTCGAGTTGTGCGGCACGACGGGAGAGGTATCTTTGTTCTGGCCTCACTTGTTCGTATCTTTCTCGAAATGGTTGTCATTTGATACTTGCTTTGGCCCTACTCCTTGTCGGCACCCGCCTCGCAGTCCCTTGCAATTCCGGCGGAAGTTTTGAACAACACCGTGTCAACGTGGGTTATCATTCGGTAGTCATCGCGTCCAGGACCCCCCCCCCCCCAGCACACACTTTTTGCGATTATAATGGGCTCGAGAAGGCCTGTTTTTAAGGCTCAATTCGGCTTAATATCTCTTGGATCTACACTCCAAATGTGGTCGAGTTATTAGCGCAAAATAAATAGAGGTGAGCAACGCATATTCTCAACACTAACTTAGTTAATCCTGGAAAATCCTGCAGGGCAAGCTAGAGTTCATGTCAGCGTGATTGACAGTCGCCTGGAGCATGAGGACTAGGCGCGCAGACGGAATCATATAGAGATACTGAAATACTGGAAGTGAGTGATTATATCTTGCCATCTCGGCATGTATAAAGTTTACTCGATCATGGCCTGCAACTACTAAGTTCTGGTTTCGTTCAGCGGGTCAGTTCCATTGGCCATGGCGTGTCTCCGCCTCCGGCAGCCCGAGATCGACGGTTATGATGATCAGCGGTCGTTTTCTAGACCAAGGGGCCGTAGAGGGGGCTTCCAAGGTAAAGTGTAGAGTTTCGGAGAGGAGGCTCTAGAACAGGGCGAATCTGCGTGTGAATATGGGTCAACTAGAAGTGTTCAGCTTGAACGGGGCACGACGCCAGGATAAGACTTCAGGCTCTTGGCGCTCTCGGCCCGGTTTGCATTTGTTTGTTTGGTGGGGACGGCGTGTTGGGAACGCTCGGGCCAATCGGTAAGCGATCCGATATCGTATTAGCCTAATTATTGCTTTTCTTCTTAGAATGCGGTCATCGACCGGTACCTGATAATGACTTTCCAGGCAGCCGAACCTCGCTTGGATAAATGCTAAAGAACAGGTTGGCAATACCTTGGAAGGTTCTTGTGGCATGCTAATGATCAGGAACTGTCTGAGTAGAAATGCCAAATTGTCCTGAGAAGATGGGCTCGTACAATGGTAGGTTCGGTTGTTTGGAGCGGACGTGCAAGATGGATTTCAGTGTAGATCGTCAGTGATATCCAAGCACACGGAAAGCGTACATATCCAAGACCATTTACTCACCAACCGCGGCGGAGCATATCAATAGGTGGTGACGCATGTAAGTACCAGGCGGATTATCGTCTGATCGAAATCGTTGAGTGTTGATGCAGGGAACACGCATTCACCAGCCAAGGAATGGATCCGGTATTTGGCAACGCCCATTCTCTTGCACGGAGGCTCGAACACGTACTCTGACTGGATGGTGTCCCACTTTTTAAAGTTGGTAAGCAAGTTTGTTGCGTAGAATAACGGCTTGATACGGATGCAATGAAGTTCTGTAGCAGTGTCAATAGGAACGCGAGTGGAGGACTTTCGCAGACTGGTTGGTTTGATTTCGTCAAAGCTGGCAGCCATCCTCGCGCCTGCCCAAAAAACGAGTGACCGAACTTACAAGAGGCACGTTGATAAACACCATGCTCAGCATTGGGATTAATTTGACAATGTTTCGGACTGAGGGTGCTCGAGTTTTCTGGGCCAATGCTGAACTCCTATTGTTGACCATCACGCAGGAATACTAACTGAAAGACCTCTAACATGTCAAGTGTCCCCATTAGCCTAAATTTTTAGCGACATTCCCAAATACTGTTGGAGACGGGAACGAAGAATGGCCCGGATGTCACGCGACGTCGGCTGTGGGTGTGTTGTATTGGTGTGCTGGAACCGTCGTATTACTCGAAGGTTGGAAAGTTACCTAAAATGTTACTATATTCAGTTCTCTTCTTACATTTATGGCAACTGGTTCGATTGTAGCTGGGGCGTTGATGCTTTTGTTACAAGTTCGTTCGCTTCTCCGATGTGAGATTGATGTTCCATGTTTGGGTATATTTTATCGTGCTGAACTCTCACGTGGACTCCTTTCAGCTTGTTGTTAACCACCATCGCGCTTGATTCTTGGGTATCTACGTCCTCTGGTGGTGAAATCATTATAATATGGTCAATACTCTCAAGAGATCTCGCTCCAGTGTCTCGCTGCCTGAAAAGCCAGATGGATCAATTTCTAGGGACAATTCTTATTATTTCCCGGATGGGAATGCGGTGTTTCTTGTTGGTAACGTTCTGTTCAAGGTAAGCACAGATCTTGGTCCTGTGGAGCATAAACTAAAGTACTTGCTATTAATCCAGTTACATTCTTCACTTCTGATGCGGGAATGCGAGATGTTTGAAAATATGTTCACGCTTCCAACGAAGCATGTGTGCTCTGGAACAGCAGAAGGCAGTTGCGATGAGAACCCTATCACCGTTCCGCATGTCGAACCCAAGCCTTTTCGTAACTTCCTACTCATGTTCTATGGGCGGTGAGTCGACATGAAGGTCTCTCTGGTTGTAAACTCTCAGACATGCCCAGCCCAAGCGACACAGATTATAGATCCTTGATGACGGATGCTACCGACCCAAACAATCATACCGCATCTGTCTTCCTCAAGCTTATTGATATCGCCGATATGGCACACCGATTTGTGGCCCCGGAGCTCGAATCCTGGGCTCTTGGGCAACTGAAGCAATTCTCAAGTTCGACCGAGAAGATGTCCAAGTATCACATCAGCACCGAATACCAACTCAAGCTTCTACGTTACTCAATCCTTGCTTTGGATCACGACCTCATTCGCTGGGTCCGCCACTGGATTCGGTATCACTACGTCTGGGCTATGGATCAATCTCCTGCTAGACCTGCGTTTACCGTCAAGTCAATCGAAAGGGTACGAGAACAACTTGTCCGGCTATTCAAGATACCAAGTTTACGAGATAGCGAGCCATCGCTGTTTGGATTTACCTTTTGTCTGCTGCTTAGCTTAGGTCACAAATTTTGGAGCAAAGCTACTTTATTGACTCGTCAAGATCGAATTATACTCTTATCGGCCCAAGTGCATCTCACGCCTCTCCCAGAGTCAAGAATTTCCCTGCAATGGCTCGACGCGTATGCACAGAGAAATGACCGAATGTCTAAATCAAGGCATAAGCCATGCGCCCGATGTCTCGTAACGCGAGCTTGGGGCGAAGCGTTTGGAGGAGCCTATAAAGAAATGCTTTACAGCAACACTCCGCTGGCTGGGGTCTCAGCACTTGCCCTTTTGCCCCACAGGCGACAATGTTTTGCAGACGCAATCAAGAAGCTCTCTCCTGCCATTTGTAGCATTAAATGCCAAGAAGCTGTTCTCAAGTTTGTTGACCGTAACATCGATGACGTTTTCGCCCAGGTGGCGACCTTTTGGAAGGATGTAGAGTGATAGGTAAGTTGCCTATTGGCTTTCGAATTAACTCTGATTCCAATCAGCTTTCGAAGTTTGGCAGGCACCTTATGCATATGATTTCTACAAGTTTGGCCTGCTTTATCTTCGATTTCGCTCAATACACATATGGAAGGGAACTGGCTTGTAGGCGAATATGATTTGGTTGTAGGCCTCTAGTTCGGTTATGCTCTATGCCTCTATGCTTCCAGTTGTCTGTATCTGTATTTTTTAAGATTGGTCCTCGAAAATAGGAACGTTATACCCCATCCTCTAGCGCTTATATAAGGTGGCAGGCGCCAAACACACACATACATGACCTCACCCCGGTCTTTACTCCTACGACCACACTACAATGGCAGGCCGTAGGAGTTCCCCAGGTCTGAACCAGCAAAACCATATCCTGTCGCCAGCCCATGACTACCGTGATCCAACCTATTATTTTGATGACGGGAACTTGCTGTTGCTCATTGACGTAACCTTGTTCAAAGTAAGAGAAATTCTTTTATATTGAAGCTTGGCCATTGATTGACACAGGTTCATTCATCGATTTTAGCTCGGGAATGCGAGAGGTTTAGGCCCGGAAGTAGTCCACTGGGCGATGTCGTTGTGATGCAAGGAAACATACAAACAATATCCATTCTCAACCTCAAGGCTGAGCAGTTCCGTCACTTCCTGCTGATGTTTTACGGCCTGTGAGTGTCCAAACGATCAGGTTTTGTCTTCCCGTCCGATAACGCAATTTTTTCAATCAGTCCGACCGACCAAGAGTATCGGTGGTTAATCAGCGACCCCCCCGATACATCTCGGCTCACCATCGCAAACTTTCGTGTTTATCTCGATGTTGCGGACCTTGCGGATAGGTTCGCCGCTCCAAGACTTCAAGCTTGGGCACATACTCGACTCAAGCGAGTCACCAAGTCAACCGACCCATACCTCTCTCGCTATCATCTCAGTTCAGAATATCAACTCGGAGCTATTCGCTATGCGAAGCGTATGGGAGATAACGAGCTCTTGGTGTCTGTGCGAAAAATGATCCAGCTCCATTTTATCTGGGTCTCGAAGGATTCTCCCATCCAGTTTTCCGCAGAAAATACTCTGATGGCCGAGGCTGTTCGAGAACATGCCGTCGAATTATATAAAAACCCCAGCTTGAGACTCGAGGATGCGCCGCTCTTTGGGTTCATGTTTTGCTATGTGCTCAGCCTCGGGCCTGAATTTGGAGCCAAAACCCCACTGCTAACTCGGAACGACCGCGTTGCACTCTTGTCGGCCCAGGTATATCTAACTCCCCTCCCAACCTCGACTCTAGACTTGGACTGGCTCTGCACTTTGACCCGGGAAAATCAACGGGGTACTGGTACGCCGATTGAATGTTGTCCCAAGTGCAACTTCTACCCTGCCTGGGAGACTATTTTCGGCGGTGCCTATTACAAACAATTGCGGGAAAATGCCGCGCCGCTTTTTGGGATCTCTCAGTTTGCACTTCTTCCATTCCAGCGGCTCCAATTCTCGGACCTGGTTGAGGAGATGGTTTCGGCGGATTGTCAACAATCCTGCGGTGAAAGAGTTGTAGATTTTGTCGATGCATGTGTGCAAAACTCCTACGTGCGGCTTACCCAGTATTGCAGAGATGTAGAATAAACGCTCGTTTTAGCTCTGCAACCGCAAGTTACCGACTCGAGGCTTTATGATATTCTCAATTCATTGACGCAGGTTTGGAAATATCCCACAGGTCCTATCTCGTTCGGTGTTCTAGAACGACGATTCACGAAGTGTCACCGGAGCCCCACCCGTCGACTCCCGGTCCCCCACGTTTGTGTCGTTCTTAACTGCTTTAGTCCACGAGGACGACGCTCGCTACGGTGTGTATGCGTTCCTATCAAGCCGAGTGATCAGTTTGATAATCGCCATAAGTACCCATGGGGCAGTTTTTCTGCCAGCAAAGCTATTCACTTGATAGATCCATCCTTCTGATCTCTTCTGTATGCTGACTGTCGTGCATTGGGGATGAAGAATTGGGGGCATACGCCCAGTAAGGACCAGGGCTATCACGTGATGATAGGGCTCCGAAGATCAGGAGACGATCGTCATTTGTTTAAAGGAAACTTGACGACGTCAAGCCCTTGAGCTCAGCCCTCCGCAACACGCCCTACCATCCTCCACGCGTCCGAGGTAAGTTGACCAGACCCATGTGGCCATCTGCCCCTATAGTTAGCTTATGTGCGCTTTTCCACCCCCATCCAGTCGTACCGGTGGCAGCGTGTTTCTGGAAATCTCCCCCCGCATCGTGATTTTACAATCTAGGTGAGCTAGCGCCATATACTAGTTCCAGTTCTCTTGGGCATCTCAAACCGAGATCTCGCATGCGTTTCTCACTCGATTTTGGAATTCTGGCTCCAACTCGCTCTTTTTGTTTTATCTATCCGTAATCGACGCTTTAATCTCGATTCGGGGTATCTTACATTCAGCGGGATTAGTCGCGTTTGCATTGGATGTACTGCGGATCGTAATTGACGTGTCGCGCCCTAGATTCGGTTAAACGATAACAATGTCTTCCGCTACCGATCGCACGGCAGCCGACCACGCGTTTGTTACGCTCATAACTTCCGATGATTACCTTCCTGGCGCTCTCGCCCAGTCTGCCGCCCTCAACGATCTTCATCCAACGCGTCGTGGAGGTAGGTATCAATACTTTCTGTTTTGTGATTCCGTATTGATATTTGATTAGGTCCATTTCCAAAGTCGAGTGAACTAGAAGAAGAGCCCGACTCGGTTCCTTTTACCACCGTTTGCCTTGTAACGCCCGAAACTGTCTCGATTGAAACAATCAAGCAGCTCCGTCGCACGTTCGACCTCGTCATCGGCGTGGAGGTCATTGAAGGAGATAAAGATGCGGAGGAGATAAGGCTCCTAGGTACGCCGGTCCGCAAATATCAAGGGGCGTGTAGTTATCTAACCTGCCATCTGACGCAATTATTTGCGTGGCTTGTACTTCGGTCGCTCCTCGGAAATATCGTCCATCCGCATAGGTCGCCCCGATCTTTACCAAACTTTCACGAAGCTTCATGTCCTGCGTTTGGTTCAATTTGCCTCGCTCGTCTTCATGGATGCCGATGTTCTTCCACTCCGTCCCCTTTCGCACTTGCTCAATATGGTTTCTTCTTGGCCCGATGATTACTTCCATGGCCATAGCGGAGAGAGGACGCCAACCGCTGCGGCTCCTGGAACCACTACTTCCGGACCTGTTCCCTTCCTTGCCGACTCCTCCAAAATCAGCCGTAACCCTCTCCGTCTGAGTAATCCCGATTTCCCGTGCCCTGTGAGTGCGGCCCCAGACAGTGGATGGCCGGATATTTTCAATTCGGGTGTTATCGTCATGGCCCCGCCTGGCGAACGTGGTTTCAAAGAAGCTGTGGGCCTGAGAAGTTGGGATGGAGGAGACCAAGGAACCCTAAACGAGTGGGCTGGTCGTCAATCCGGCCTAGCTGGCCGAGGAACTAACGGGTCGGGATGGAACCGACTTAGCTTCAAGTACAACGTCACTCCGACAGCAGCTTACACGTACGTGTCATGCATTCCCTATCGCAATCCAACTGACATGCTTCGTCTAGATACGCCCCTGCATATGCCAAATTCGGGACGGCGATACATGCAGTACATTTTATCGGCTCAGGAAAGCCGTGGGCGGGCCTACATTTCCGTGCCCCTTTTATTTCGAGCAGCGGACGTTCGGCGGGCAAGTACGTTATAGGTGCCTATGGGTCTCCGGGTACTACTTTCCAGACGAAAGAGTCAGCATATGGCTATCACGCACTGGTCGACCGCTGGTATGCGGTGTATGATGCGCACTACCGAGTCGAAGAATTCCACAACACGGCTCCGGGCGGTGACTTCGAGGTTCGCCACTACGAGAGCGCATGGGACGCTGGCAAGACTGGGGAGGAGTTTGCCAAATACGATGGCGGAGCCGACTCGGGCGCACAAACCGATTCAGCCCCGAGTCAACCCGACCAGTACCCACACGTCGTTCCGCCCTTCACGTACCACGTCGCGGTATACACCGCCCCAACCAAACTGCCGGCTGCTGCGACTTCTGCTGCGACTCTGGAGGAGCTACGTCGGCTGGCGATCCACGGAGCTAGAGGTGCAGACCCTGCGCGTGTTGGAGAAGGCGCATATATTAGCTTGCCAGTCGAGGGACGGATTAGCTTGATGCGCCCTCCGCGCCCCCCGCGTCCCGAACCTGCGCCTTTGGTTCACCACTACGAGCCCGAACCCCAGCCCCAGTATCATCATCACGAACCGCACCACCACGAGACACACCACGAGCCGCATCACGAGACGCACCACCACGAACCGCACCACGAACCGCACCACGAGCCGCACCACGAGCCTCACCACGAGCCTCACCACGAGCCGCACCACGAGCCGCACCACGAGCCGCACCACGAAACGCATCACTACGAAGTACATCACGAACCTCACCGCGAGCCACCTCGCCCACATTCGCCTCCTATTATCTCCTGGAACCCCGCCGTCGAGCCACCTCCAACCACTGTCCCATTCAATGCCCAACCATTCCCCGAAAACACATATGTTCCAAACCAATGGGATGTCCCACATCAAGATGCATCCCAGTTCTTCACCCCTCCTCCGCCTGCCGAAATCCCCAAGCAGCTCATCCAGGAGGGCCACTATTCTGCGCTCACGGCACATGGGTTCGGACCCGATAAAACTCAAATCAAGAATGTGTTCCCTTGGGAGGAAAACGACCGCCCCGCTCCTGAGAGGACGTTCCCGGATAGTGTTCCCCCGCCGCCCCCGCCTCCGCCTCAAAAGCCTGAGGAGTCAACGCCGGTGCCGGCGCCCACTAGGGTTTTCCCTCCTGACAGGCCTGGGTCCCCTCCGCGCGAACTTGGGAGCGTGTATGCCAACGCGTGGGATGAAATTCCTAGCATTCAGATTTATGCTGCTCGCTTGATGGGGTTCATACCGCCTCCGGCAACGGCCCCACCCCCACCCCCCGTTGCGCCTCCTGAACCCGAGAAAGAATGGTCATGGGAACGGGACGGCGGAGAAGCAGATGCGTCGAGCCGAGATGGAGACGATGAAGACGATGAGGATGAAGACGAGGACGAGGACGAGCTACCCGGTCAAATCAAAGCCAAGCCGGAGACTCAATCGGAAGTCGTAGGCGCGCAAGACCCCGGCGTTGTTACTAACGGCGCCAACGGAACCAACGGAACGTCGCAGCCGAAGTTAGGATCTCGCTCGGGATCGCGCTCTGCTTCAGGTTCGGGGTCCCGCTCGGGGTCCGTCCCAAGAACCTGTAAGTTATTTATACAAATAAGCGAGAGCCGACGTTATGCTAACCATAGCGCTCAAAGCTGACCCGGCCGCGCCAACTCTTCAAACGCTATCCCACACCACCCCGACGCCTGGTCGCAATGGGAACGCTTCACTCAAAGGCTTCGGAGCGTATCTGGCCGAGAAACGAAAATCTCAAGGTGCGCTGGAAGGTCGTATGGACGTTCGTAGCCGAGTTGCCACCCTTGGTGCTGGTAAACCTGCTTTCATGTACCCGCTTGGGATCGAACCTCAGTTGCCTGGGCTCATTTGGGCACGTACGCCTGATGCACCCACTACCGTCGGAGAAGTTGGAGATTCGTCGCCGAGCATGGCTGAACCATCGTTCGAGTTCACTCGCCCATCCCATATTACCTTGCCAACTTTGACATCTCTCTCGGTTGCCGGCACCCTTGGCTCTACTCTCGATATGTTGTCTCATACGCGAACTATCTCATCCGAGCACGACCTGACTGACGACTCATCACTTCCACCGTCTCCAGGTGTTTCATCTGCATCCGAACTTGAACGCAGCCCTCCACCTCCTCCGGCACGGACCTTTGACGAGGCGCGTAGTGTTGATGCTTTCAAACATAACTCGCATGAAACTTTAGCGCGGTTCTTGCGCATGGGCTCGTGGGGAGGTGAAACGCCGTAAAGATGCCCGAGCCGCAATTCGCCAGAACAACAAGGACCTAAGGCTTTGAAGATATGTTTTCTCTATGCTGTTGCCCACTCTCGCTTTACATGAAAGTGATGAGCTGAATCCTAGAGCCATGTATGCAGTTTGTTCGGTTGTCGTTCCATTTTTCGCCTTGCCATAGACTATTACCCTCTCCATCATCTTTTTTTCCAGGCTTGATGATTCACCCGATGTGTGCCTTCGACCATGTATTTTCCCATGCTCTCAAACCGTTCTTTTCTACTGTTGTTACTTCTGCCTTAGGTCAAACCGTAGTGGCTCAAGGGATCACGGTCCAAAGGCGTGACTCTCTGGTCACGACACTATCCGAGCGAGAGGCTGCTAGGAAAGGATTGAATTGACGACGAGAGTCCCGGAGGATATGCAACAGCGTACAAATCTGTGGTAATGAATTATACAATAATATATAATGAGGGCACTAGTATTATAAAACGAAAATAATATAAGAATAGATAACAAAACGCGACATGAGTGGCTCGGAGCGTGTTACTCGAAATGAAATATAAAGTGCGTTGGTAGATAGCACTCACGCAGCTTGGGGTGGTGGCGTTCAGCAGCGTCCCGCCCCGCTGGAGTTCACCTAATTCACGCTATCCAACTGGAGCTGGGCGTCGATTGCCAAGTCGTCCCAAATAGTTCGCTGGTCCTCAGGTACACACCCGTACACTATTTGAAGTCTCTCTTCTTCGCGATGAAGGGCCATATGACGAAGCACGGTGGAACGATCCCCAGAACAGAATCCCATTGCCTTTCGTCCTGTCAAGCTTTTCAAGGATTCCCCGGGCACCTCCCATTTTCTGTTGCTACAGACCATCCCAATAGTGTTCACCCACTGGCAAAGAAGATCCGCTTTTTGGTATTTTGGCCTATGGGCTACCGCGTCTGGCTGTTTGAAGAACTGGGTGAGTAGCTCGGCTACAGCGGTCCTGCCGAGGTGGGGGGCCGCAGAGGCTTGAGGAGCGGTGGGCTGTGTTCGAACTGGGCCAGGGAGGGCGGAACCTGAAGCTTGAGGAGAGCCATTTGATTCCACCGACGTGATGGACATAGGAGAACCAGCGTGTGAGAGGGGTGGACTGACTGAAGCGAACGAGAGAGGAGAGCTGGTATTGCTGTTTGGCCTGCCAGCTTGAGCTCCCCTGTGGGAGCCCTTCGTGCGACGAGAGAGGGCCGGCCTGTCGTAAATTTGTACACGGTAATAGGGTGAAAATTCAGTGCGTGTCGCGGCGTGACGGGTTGGGTTCAATGGCATGCCGGGGGACGGGACACGGGACACATGGGAACGAAAGAGTTCCTTGCGTTCAGTGCGTGAAGCCCCACCCCCGGTAGGTACCAGTCGTGAGCTAGGGATCGAAGGTTTCCCGATCTGCGAGTCCGAACCATGTGCCCGAAGCTCTACAAACATATGTTAGACTAGCACACACGGAGGAGAGAGAGGTTTACCGTGCAACCCCTGGCGGCTCCAAGGGGCGGAAGAACCCGAAATTGCGGCAGTACCTCGCATGATAGGCCGAAAGGCTATTATATGCGTATCGATTGTTCAGCAGAGTGTGGGTACGGCGATGAAATATTCCACCTACCTGCGGAGTATTGTGGGCCATTCGGTAGGTAGCCCGCAGACCACACGCAAGGTGGCTGGTCTACTGAAATCGAAGGCACTGCCAGGCTTTTTGGGGAAATTGCATCGGAGGCTGAAAATACGTAAATGGTTGATTAAAAAAAGTTTCGCCCGCCAGATGACGACTGACTTACGAGTGTAGGTGTTTGGTTGCCAGTCTGTCTGGCGAGCGGACGACGGAGCACCTAATGTGGTGTGATACTGTCAGCAACAACTCGACTGGCGTGGTGAGAATAATAACAAAGGCCTACTTTGGGGACAGGCTAGGAGCGAATGATTCTGGACATGAACACTCTCCACGGGTTGACGAGCTGAAGTACCGCAAAAATCGATAAATCATTTCGTACAACCGCGAGTCACTGCTTACCCTCAAATAGTGGCGCCGATTCCCCGGGTATGGGATCATATAGATTTGCTGGTTATCAAATCATATTAGCGAGCTGAACTAGACAGAACTGTCAGACTCACAAGGTAGCGCGTGTTCTAAACCGTGTGGCCAACCTGTAGCCACCGTGCCTTCCAACAAAGCTTTTACGCATACAGGGGAATCTGGTCAGCAAACAACCAGAAACCAATGCCATTGTAACGCGCACCGTTGTACGATTGATCTTCAAGGAATGCCCTACTTGACTCGTCGATCCACGCACCTTGCACTGGGACCGGCCATGTACTGCCGCTCAGCTGGAATTCTAAAAAGATTTAACCCGAAGCCACACGCAGTGTAGGACTAAGGAACGCCTACCCGGAGCAGAGGAATACCTGCCAGAGTAACCTAGGCCGTTTTCGGCCTCGTTGGGCACGAAAGAATTTCGGTTCACTGCTGATGATCTGCCTGTCATCATGTCAAAGTTGGGATCCCCTAACAGGTCGGCGTCGTAATTAGGAGGGTAAAACGTGTCGTATGGGTAACTCATTGGAAGCGCGGGTATAGATATGAAAGATTGACACGGGTATAAGAAGAAAACCAAGTCACTCTTCCAGAGAGCGATCGGGGGGGGGGGGGGAAGCAGCCGCGGCTGGTGTTCCGTGCCCGCGATCTATTTATATTTTTGGACGTGGGTCCTCGCTGGTCTTTTGGTATTGTTGTACACGACTGTTATTGTCTTGCTTGGCCTTTCTATCACTGCCACCACACATACACATAGCTGCCGTAAAGATAGAAGTTAGTTATTCGAATTAAACCTGAAACTACTGTGAGCGATTCCGGTGGACGTTGCGTGGCGGGGGTGGTACCCAGGAGGTGCCTGCGCCATTCATGTTGCGCGGAAGCGCCTGTCTCGGCCCGATGGCGACGACGAAGTATAAGATTTGTGCTTGGGCCAGTGCACCGGCGGTCAAAGACCTAGTTGAGGGCTAAAAAGACCATATGATCAAGCGCGTATGTCGGGTATATATAAGGAGCGACTGTGCTTTAGAGAGCCCTGGGTCATTGGTCGCAAACATCCGCAGCTCGCAGAGAGTATACGAGGCGACGTGCAAGTCGGGTGATTCTCGTTCCTCCACCAAAGTTTACCCTGGGCCGCCTAAATAATAAAAATTTAGGAGTAAAGGGCAAGACGATTCTTAGTTCCTTTGTTTGAATCACCCCGGGCACTCTAAATGCGCCCAGAAAACACTATTTTGTGCTCAACGTCTAATTATGGGGGAAGCATGTTCAGTGGAATCAAACATTTACGGTGGAGAATCAAGAGAATCATTGCATGGACCATCTAGTTTACTTTAGGAACTTGCTTTGAGTCAAAGCATCGTGCCCATTCCTTTCCCAGCTTAGCATTGTTGAAGTCCAGCCTGATTGAACCATAAGGAGAGATAACCGCGGCACTCGGAGGTCGGGGAAGAACATCGCGCATGTCGTGAGGAACCCATACGAGTCGATCCTGCGTGGCGTTGACAATCCACCCCTGCCCGTCCAACGTCCAATCATCTAGTAGCTTGCGAACTGAAGGGTGCAAGGACCGAGTGCCGTGCGCGAAGTTAAAGAAACAGTGTGTCAGACAGGCTGTACAAGCTGGACGGGGTGTTATACGGACCTTCATTAGGCGTGTGTTCTGTGTTCCGATCGGTGACTGTTGTGAAAATCGGAGGAATAGATCGAGCGGGGCGAGGAAGAGGGTTCTTGGATCCCGAGGATGTAACAGAATGAACAGTTGACACTTCAGCTGGTGGGCCCAGTGTATCCGTTTGGGGAGTATCCCAGATACGGATGGTCTTGTCCGATGAGCCTGACACGATATATGCGCCATTGGGAGAGTATGCGACCGAGTGGACCGGTTTTGTATGGCCCACGAGCGGCTGACCTACAGACCGTCCATTGTGTGCATCCCAGATGCGGATGGTATTGTCCTCTGAGCCTGAGACAACATATGCGCCATTGGGAGAGTATGCAACTGACCATACCCATTTTGTGTGACCCTCGAGTGGTTGACCCACAGGGTGCCCAGTGTGTGCATCCCAGATGCGGATGGTGTGGTCCCCTGAGCCTGAGACAATATATGCACCATTGGGAGAGTATGCAACCGAGGAGACCGATTGCGTGTGACCCTCGAGTGGGTGACCCACAGGCTGGCCGGTGTGTGCATCCCAGAGGCGGATGGTGTTGTCCCTTGAGCCTGATACAATATATGCGCCATTGGGGGAATATGCAACCGAGTTGACCGATTGTGTGTGACCCTCGAGTGGCTGGCCTACACACTGCTCGGTGTGTGCATCCCAGATGCGGATGGTATTGTCCAATGAGCCCGACACAATATATGCGCCATTGGGAGAGAATACAATCGAGTTGACCAGTCTTGTGTGGCCCTCAAGCGGCTGGCCTACAGACTGGCCAGTGTGTGCATCCCAGATGCGGATGGTGTTGTCCCCTGAACCTGACACAATATATGCGCCATTGGGAGAGTACGCAACTGAGGAGACCGATCGTGTGTGACCCTCGAGTGGCTGACCTACAGACTGCCCTGTGTGTGCATCCCAAATGCGGATGATATTGTCCTCTGAGCCTGACACAATATATGCGCCATTGGGAGAGTATGCAACTGATATGACCGAGCCCGTGTGACCCTCGAGTGACTGACCTACAGACTTCCAAGAGTTTGCATCCCAGATGTGGATGGTGTCGTCCATTGAGCCTGAGATAAGAGATGCGCCGTTGGGAGAGTATGCAATCGACCAGATGGATTCTGTGTGACTCTCGAGTGGCTGACCTACAAACTGACCGGTATGTGCATCCCAGATTCGGATGCTGTTGTCCAATGAACTTGAGACAATATATGCGCCATTGGGAGAGTATGTAACCGACCAGACTGAGCTGGTGTGACCCTTGAGTGGCTGACCCACAGGCTGGCCGGTGTGTGCATTCCAGATGCAGATGGTCTCATCGTCTGAGCCTGACACAATATATGCGCCATTGGGAGAGTACGAAACCGAGCGGACTGAGCTTATGTGACCCTTGAGCGGCTGGCCTACAGACTGGCCAGCATGTGCATCCCAGATGCGGATAGTTTCGTCTTCTGAGCCTGAGACAATATGTGCGCCATTGGGAGAGTATGCAACCGAGTAGACCGTTTTTTCGTGACCCTTGAGCGGCTGACCTACAGACTGGCCAGTGCACGCCTCCCAGATGCGGATGGTGCAGTCAAATGAACCTGAGGCAATATATGCGCCATTGGGAGAGTATACAACCGAGCAGACTGATCGTATGTGACCCTCAAGTGGCTGTCCTACAGACTGGCCAAGGTGTGTATCCCAGATGCGGATGGTGGTGTCCCTCGAGCCTGAGATAATATATGCGCCATCGGGAGAGTATGCAACCGAGTTAACCGAGTTCGTGTGACCCTCGAGTGGCTGACCTACAGACTGGCCAATGTGTGCATCCCAGATGCGGATGGTCTTGTCCAATGAGGCTGACACAATATGTGCGTTGTCCGGAGAATATGCTACGCAGGTGACACGGCCAGCAGAAGGTAACGCAGTCAATGCTGCCCATTCTCGCTGTCTCATCCCAGCCCCAGTTGCTTTCACACCGGCAAGCACACCCGGCGTATAGTGGGTCGACAACGGTGATCGCTCTGGCCAGAACGGAATCATTGAAACATAGATGTGAGGTGTGCTGTCCCTCGTGGGATTTGAAGAGAATACTGCTACGAACTTCCAAGCATCGTGAGCAAGGTCCTGGATTGTGGCTGACCCATTGACGTCCTACCAACTGTTCAATCATTTGGCTCTACAACTACCTACCTTCAACCATGTATGCAATCGATAGAGCTGACTGGCGGCAGTATCCATAAAACGATTAAGGTTTAAGATCTCCATCCATAGTAGTAATCGTGTGGCCAGGAAATCATGTAGGCGGTTTAGGAGGTCTTCAGACTCCCTTGCTAATCCAAGGTGCACCCCCCAATATCGGCATGCGTACAGCAGCTCCGGAGAGACCACCTCCTTCACCCTCCGATCTATGTTTGGTACCTCCCGATCTCGCAAGTATGAGGATTCGAGCTTGCAGATGTTAAACGGTGGGCTCGGCACGGCGATCAGGTCGAAGCACACCTGCGCCAACCTCGCATGATGCTTCTTGGCATCGCAGTAAAACCTATCTGAGCGTTGCTGGTCCAGCAAATAGTCCTGGAATGACCCGTGCAGCGTAGTAACTAGCCCACTCGTATCTGACGTTTGCAATAGCGGCTGGAGCAGCAGCAACGCGTTGTCCACGCCTGCACCGTCGAAATTTGACATGCTGGCTAACATATCCACTGTAAGCGGCTCTTGTGCGCAGACTACACTGTGCAGCACGAGGGCCATCTCGTCCTTTTTCGAGGGCTTCAAGTCGGTGTTGTCGAATCGCTCTTGGAGTATGCTAGTGTACAGTAAGTCAATGTTTTGATTGTCCTCGTTAGCTGAGGGAATGGGGGCGATCAGCATGTGGTTTAATCGCTCGACGCTTTGAGAAAAGTTGTCATGCCCAATGTAGCTCACAATGGTGGCGGCAAAGATGAAAATGAGTCCTGATCGTTGAACAAGGCTAGTAATGTCGGATTCAGGCAAGTTTGCCGGTTGAAGTGCCGTCGCGAGGTATGTTCTGATATCATCTCGGTCAGCCGAGCGGTCCACTTCGTGCAGACGCAGCTCGAATAATACGTGCTCGTCCCATTTGCTCCGCATCCGGATAAGTATCGTTGGACTTGGGCGACTTGTGATGAAGAACTTGACCGGCAAGTCGGATGCACACCTAAGCAAAACGCCCAGGATCCGATTCACATCGGCGTCATCTTCACACTCGTCCAGAGCGTCGATCACAACAACCAGATTGGCAGGAAGCGTGTGTTTGACCTTCAGTAGAGGTTTGGTGACCAGCTTGTCGAGCTGTTCAAAGAATGGTAGGTTGTGCACTTCGAGATCCTCGAGCGCACTAGAAACTGCACATCGGAACGGGCGAGAAATCGACGAAAGTTGGTAGGAGATACTTGGTAGTATGCGTTTCACGTCCCGACACGCAGGAAGGTGCCGAGAGCAGAAAAAGCTTGCTGCCAACTTGCTGGCACTCTCCAGCTTCTCGCAGAAGCTATACGCGATAGTTGTCTTGCCTGTACCGGCCAGGCCGTTGAGCCAGTAGATCATCGGAGCATCGTTGTAGTGCACCCAGTTTTGTAGTTGTTGTAATAGATTTATTCGCGTGTTCGGTGTACATGCTCGGCGCACACCATTTGACTCTGCGGACCGGTATTGTGCCGCCGGTGAGTGTGGTAGGCTGTCAAGGCGGGTTGACTGTGGTAGGTAATCTCGCTCAGTGTCGCCGATCCTTGTGTGGTCCGCTACTTACTAGCAAGTTCCCCTCAGATATTTTCCATATATTGGTGTTCTCATTCAACTATGCATACTTTAGGGTCAGATGAGTCTATCGAGACGGATGGAAGACACTTACCACAAACCGCCCTAGGAGCGTTCGCAGTCGACGACAACACACCAGTACTCCTTGAACATCGGTCCCGCTCTCCACAACATGTTCGGCCACCGGTTGCTCGCTTCGGAGGACATTTGTCTCATTTTTAATACCTCTTGGTTCACATCAGCTCCGGTATTAGTTGTACCCATGCAGTGCGCAGCCTACCGAGCAAGTTCTGCGACACGTTCGTGGGTTATTGTCGAGGTTCCGTCGAAGAACTTCGAAATAGCACGGAACAAGTCGTTGATCTCGACCCCGAGTTTCTCGTACTCCTCACGACTTCGAATTTCAGTCTTGTGCTGGCTTGACTGTGCCCATCAAGGTTAGCTTCTAAGTTCTGTAGAACGCTGTCTCGTTCATACCAACCTCGAACATCTCGGTGCGCCTCCAAAACTCATCGATCGCAGACTTCAGGGGTCCAGGTGCGTACGAACTCCTATCCAGCACCTCACTAAATGACTTGAGACCATCCCAATCGACCTGGAAATTCTGGAAATACAATTTTTCGCGCTTGCTGCGACGAAACGGGCGACGGACAGTATTTTTGGCACGGCGTAGACGGTGTTTCAGCTTTACGAGCATGATGTCACTAGTTCAGCAAGTAGTTCCGACGGATTCTTCGAGCAGCGCTGGGGGGAAGGGTGGTCCAAGTGTTTATGGAGGTGGCCGCTCCTGATATCATATCTGCAGCCGCGTGTTTGGGTGCACCGCTTACACGAAGTTCGGATTGTTGTACGTGTAACGCGGCTATTTGCCTCGGGATTGTTCTGTATCCCAGCACTCCATACACATCTTCCAAGCACGAGTGGAAATTTATTGCTGGACGGCCAGGCGAACGTTCGACACATTCTCCAAACGGAGCAAGGTAATTAATAAAGGGAAAAATCAAACAAATAAACATCAACTTCCTTTATGACCCGATCCCGTTTCACACAACCCTAAAATAGTCTGATGCTCCCTCCTTTTGTTTACCCTCGACAGGTGGGTACACCAAAGGATACATCGGCGGGAACCTCTAGCTGCGTTGGAGGCATTCGCGTTTGCACTCGCGTCGGCTTCTCCACTTGTTCTCTCCACGCCTGAGCCTTCTGGCTTTTGAAACCTGTACAGCCACCCAACAATCAAAGCATCTGTCTGCACCAAAAAACCAACCAATAGATAATCGAGCGCCGAGACAACAGAACGGATCGTAGAAGAAGGAGCGTGGAGATGGAGAGTAGAAAGCCGACGATGTTGTTCTCAATCTCACCAGGTGGTGCGGTAGAAGTCGGCGTACTTGAACTGCTTCTTGATCTGGAACAGTAGGTACCAGCCCGGGGTGCAATACGTAACATGGTTGCTGGTCGAGCCGCCTTTGTGACTGCCCGAGTGGAGTTGGCCAACGATGAAAGCTCCATCATCCTTCATGTGCCAGACGAGGGAGCCCGAATCGCCCTTGGCGGAGAAGGCGTCAGAACCCCTGACGCCCATGTTGTAGATGCCGAGCTCGATGGACGGGATACCGACCACGTTGAGGGTGAATGACACCAAGCCAGCGTAGTGTCCCCAGGTGAGGCCGGTAGTGTTGCTGTCTTTACCAACGATAAGGTGGGGCCAGCCTTCGCTGTCGGTTTCTGTCGGGTTGGCGAGGTCCCCTTCGGTAGCGCAACCCATAATCCTGAGTTTTCTCCCCACAGGATACTTGAACGTGGTTGGACAACCACCCTGAGGATAAAACATGGCCGTAAGATCTTGAACAGAATGCTTCGATCCTGAATAAGGTTGGTTTCGTTAGACGAGATAAAAATGAGAAAAATGGGTCGAAACGCACCGAGATCGACGACGTTGCCCTCGAACTGATCCCTGACCTTCGCCTCAGCGACCAAGAACGCCCCCCAGTCCGAGGTATACTGTGTGCCGCCTTCAATGTCGACCGTGATGGGTGCAGCGTATTGAACGTGGCCGATAGTGCGGTGGAGATTGATGTCGGACCAGTCTTTCCCAAGCTCGGCGTAGAAGGTCTCGAGCTTGGCGATAGCCTTGTTCTCGTCGTCTAATTTTCGTTGACTCGCCTTCATCTCCTTCGCGTCCCCCTCGTCGCTTCCCCCCTGCGCCTCCAGGTCGAAGATCTCTTGGGCCCAAAAGTTGGCGAGGATGCAGTGGTCACCGATGGCCTTCGTGATCTCGTTGAGACCCCTCTGGAACCGACGCATACCGCAAACTCGAACGTAGTCCCTAGGTGCCCCGCCTCTATGCTTGTACTCGACGGTGGTGTTTTTACGAAGGACGTGGCAGTTGCTGACTCCGAACACCCTGTCGCTGGGGTTGCCGTCCTTGTCTCTGTTTTCATGGAACCAAAGAGTGAGAGTGCCCTGGGCATCCTCGTTCTCCATTCCTTGCGTCGCCAGGGGAACGCCATGAAGAGGAGTGAGGAAGCGACGGGCGTGGTGGGTGGCATTAGTGTTGCCGACATGGCCCATCAGCGGTGGACCTGCCAGCCTCTGCAGGATGGCCTCGCGCCATTCTACGATAGCGTCCTCGACTCCATGATCCTGGAGAAGCTTGAGGATCTCCTGGGAGACATCGTGGGCGGTATCGGAGGAGGTAGAATTGGGAATGACACCAACCCAGATCACGACGGGACCGAGACTCCCCTCCGCCTCCTCTCCCGGCGGTCCGTGAGTGAAGAAGCGGGCAGGGTCGATGGACGACCAGTTAACCCCCGAAGCCTGGATCAGCTCACAGATCTTGGGACCGACAGCGCCCCAGACGCCATTGAGCGAGGTTTTAAAGACTCCACTGATTGACTTGACAGTGAGATGGGCGAATCTGCCGCTGGGCTCGAGGAAGGGTGTAGTGAGGCAATCCGATCGGTAAACGAGTTCTGGGGGGTCGCTGTCTCCGGTGATGCCATTGTAGTACGATTTTCTCTCGAACTCGCTGGGGGTGTACCGGGAGACTGCAAAGGCATCGTTGGCGATGGTGACGGCGGAGAGATTGGAAGGCATCGTAGAAACGTCGCTTAGCGGCGGGGGGGGGGGGGGCGCACGAGACAAGGTCCTCGTGTCGGCCCGTGAGGTTCATGCACTCGAGAGCGAAGATAGAAAGTTCTGAACGGAAGGTGGTAAGTGTAGTATAGACGCGGAAAGAAATGAAGGGACTCGCTCAACAGCCCCGGGCGCTCTTTCATTGTCGCAATCGCCTGCGTGGCGTATCCCGAAAGGCCTACCAAGGGAGATGATAAGTGTGGCATAGATGCGCAAAAAGACTAAGGGACCCGCCATCGCCCAGAAGGCCGGCGTTGTTCAGATCATCTTGGGTGAATCCCAATCCAGATTCTTCAAAAGGTCAGTGTGGAATAGACGAAGGAAAACACGATAGGACTTACTCGAAAAATCCATATTGAAGTAGATGAGATCTCAGCAAAGTCCGCAGAAAGGTTCGCAGATAAAAACGTAGAGTGGTTTAAGGAGGAAAAACGGGGTTTCTTAGTGAGAACGGCACCTCTGAGGAGGCCTCCTTATTGTATTGGAGGGCCATTGAGCACAAGTCACGTGCTAAGATCGTCTCCGTCACGACGTCGGTCTGACCGCGTGACCAGGATCGGCGTCCTAGAGCCAATACCGCATATATGCGGTGGGCTGGCCGGTTCTGGGACTTAGCCGCAACCCCGTTGGGTGTTCGGTATCCCCTGGATACTGACTCCTGTTTCGATACTTAATTACTCCTGTTTTCTCTCTCTCGCATGTATTTAACCCAGCCATGCCCGGCCTGTAATTATTCATCTTTATTGTTCAGTACCCCGGTACCCCTACGTAGTACCCTCTCTAGGATCGCGCGATCTACTCGCGACAGAATCCACCGGAGCGTAGATGCAGTCAGGAACGGTCAGGAGCCCGGGGAGCGCTGGGAGCTATCCCCTCAGATAGCTTGCTCTCGGGAGATCGGCCGGTGATTTCGAGTGATCAGCAGAACGCAAGCGCGGTGCCAACAAGCACTCAAAAGTTCTCACGATCGTGGAGTGTATGATCGCTGGCCAGCACTCCTGATCGCCGTGCCTATGAGCGCTCCTGACCGCCACGCTCCTGAGAGCTTACAATTGCAGCGCTCGCGAGAACTGGTGAGTGCAGCACAATGCCCTACCGTATACTAACTTAAGCCAAGGTGCCAAGATCACGCCACTGCCATGCATTGGCATGCCTGATCCCGATCATGTCGATCACGCTCCGCTCGAAAAACTGCTCAATGTCCTCTGGCGCGCCGCTGATGATCTACGCTCGCCATTTTCTCCGAGCAACGGGCGTTTTGGATGTTCGTCTTAATATCCCCTGGGATTCTAAATGCACGTGGAAAGCATCATCTTGTGCTTGACTTCCAGTTCGGAGCGAAGCATGTTCAGTAGAATCGAACGTTTGCGGTGGAGAAACTCGAGAAACAGAATCATTACACGACCCATCTACAGTGTAACTCCCGATTAGGGATCCTGGCAGTCATGCATAGCCCCCGCTGATGCATATCCACCAACCAAGACCTCCCCGCCTGACATCCGCCTTTCGTGCATGACTGAAACCATTTGTAATATAGCAGAACTAACTAGAATAATGAAACTGTATTTAATTCGAGCCCCCCGTCTCGTCCAAAGCCATTTTCTAACCCGGTATCCTTTCAATTCGTATGTAAACCTGCATTCCGTAGCACGTATGCGCTCAACTGACAGCCAACCCCCAGTCAACCATGTCGATTCTCAGTCTCGGAGTAAGGCGGCAGCGTCGTTGGAAGACGTGCAAGCGTTTCTCGCACACTTTGGCCCGCTCGATCCGTCTGACTTGGCCGCGCTTTCGAGCCTTCAACAAAAGATTGCTACTTTAGAAACTATATAATGTGTCTTATGTATGCATGATCTAATCGAATGTATTTCATATCATCAAATACTGGCGTCATGCATAGCCCGTGCTTATTCATACCACCAAACCCATGCGTAATCTGGAGCCACACTGTAGTTTACAGTAGGGACTTGCTTCGAGTCAAAACATTGTCCCCATTCCTCTCCCAACTTAGCATTGCTGAAGTCCAGCGTGACTGAATCATCGCGAGAGATAACCGCCGTACTCCGAGGTCGGAGAAGGACATCGCGCACGTCGTGGGGAACCCATACGAGCCGATTCTGCTTAGCGTTGACGACCCACCCTTGCTGGTCCAACGTCCAATCATCTGACAGCATGCTAACTGGAGAGTATAAGCGCCAAGTACCGTGCCCGAAGTGTCAGTCATGTTGTGCATGAGGAACGGGGCGCTGTACATACCTTCATTTGCGATCCGGCCAGTGGTTGTTTCAGAAATTGGAGGAACAGGTTGAACAGGGCGAGAATGAGGATGTTTGGGTCCCGAAGAAGGAACGGAATGAACCAACGGGACATTGGCCGATGGCCCTGGCAGGATTTCCACCCGGCGAGTATCCCAGATGCGGGCGGTCTTATCCAATGGGTCTGAGAGAAAATATGCGCCATCGGGAGGGTGTGCAACCGACTGGGCTGAGTCTGCGTGACCCGTGGGTGGCTGACTAACAGGCTGCCTAGTGTGTGCATCCCAGATGCGGATGGTCTTGTCCGATGAGCCTGAGATAATATATGCGCCATTTGGAGAGTATGCAACCGAGCAGACCGAGCCAGCGTGACCCTTGAGTGGCTGACCTACAGACTGTCCAGTCTGTGCATCCCAGACACGGATGGTGTTGTCTGCTGAGCCTGACACGATGCGTGCACCGTTGGGAGAGTACGCAACTGAGTTGACCCAGCTTATGTGACCCTTGAGTGGCTGACCTACAGGCTGCCCGGTGTGTGCATCCCAGATGCGGATGGTATTGTCTGCTGATCCTGACGCGACACATGCACCGTCGGGAGAGTACGTAACCGAGTGGACCCAGCTTGTGTGACCCTTGAGTGGCCGACCTACAGACCGTCCAGTCTGTGCATCCCAGATACGGACGGTGTTGTCCCGTGAGCCTGACACAATATATGCGCCATTGGGAGAGTATGCAACCGAGTAGACCGAGTCTGTGTGACCCGTGAGTGGCTGACAAACAGATTGTCCAGTGTGTGCATCCCAGATGCGGACGGTGTTGTCCCATGAGCCTGAGACAATATATGCACCATTGAGAGAGTATGTGACCGACCGGACCGAGTCTGTGTGACCCCTGAGTGGCTGACCAACAGGCTGTAAAGTGTGTGCATCCCAGATGCGGATGGTGTATTCCGATGAACCTGAGATAATATATGCGCCATTGGGAGAGTATGTAACCGAGTAGACAGAGTCTGTGTGGCCCGTGAGTGGCTGGCCAACAGACTGTCCAGTGTATGCATCCCAGACGCGGATGGTGTTGTCCCATGAGCCTGAGACAATATATGCACCATTGGGAGAGTACGCAACAGAGTAGACCGAGTCTGTGTGACCCTTGAGTGGCTGACCGACAGACTGGACAGTCTGTGCATCCCAGACGCGGATGGTGTTGTCCGCTGAGCCTGACACGACACATGCACCGTTGGGAGAGTACGTAACCGAGTTGGCCCAGCTTGTGTGACCCTTGAGTGGCTGACCTACAGGCTGCCCGGTGTGTGCATCCCAGGTGCGGATGGTGTTGTCTGCTGAGCCTGACACGACACATGCACCGTCGGGAGAGTACGTAACCGAGTGGACCCAGCTTGTGTGACCCTTGAGTGGCTGGCCAACAGACCGTCTGTTTGTGCATCCCATATGTGGATGGTGTTGTCCCGTGAGCCCGACACAATATATGCGCCATTGGGAGAGTATGCAACTGAGTAGACCAAGTCTGTGTGACCTGTGAGTGGCTGACCAATAGGCTGGCCGGTGTGTGCATCCCAGATGCGGACGGTGTTGTCCCATGAGCCTGAGGAAATATACGCGCCATTGGGAGAGTATGCGACCGAGCAGACCGCGCCCGTGTGGCCCGTGAGTGGCCGACCAACAGACTGCCCAGTGTGTGTATCCCAGATACGGACGGTTTTGTCTGATGAGCCTGAAATAATATATCTGCCATTGGGAGAGTACGCGACCGACCAGACCGAGTCTGTGTGATCCGCGAGTGGCTGACCAACAGACTGCCCAGTGTGTGCATCCCAGATGCGGATGGTGTTGTCCCATGAGCCTGAGATAATATATGCGCCATTGGGAGAGTATGTGACCGACCGGACCGAGTCTGTGTGACCCGTGAGCTGATTTACAGACTGTCGAGTGTCTGCATCCCAGATGCGGATGGTATTTTCCGATGAGCCCGAGGCGATATATGCGCCGTTGGGAGAGTATGCCACGCATGTGATTTGGCCAGGAGAAGATGCCACGGCCAACGCTACCCATTCTCGCTTTCTCGCCCCAGACCCTGTTGCTTTCACACCAGCAAGCATACCTGGCGTATAGTGTTTCGATACAGGCCATTCCTCTGGCCAGAACGGAAGCATTGAAACATAGATGTGGGGTGTGCTGTCGCTAATAGGGCTTGAAGAGAATGCTACCGCGAACCTCCAAGCATCGTGAGCGAGGTCCTGGATTGCAGCCGCCCCTCCGATTTCCTATCAACCATTCAATCATTTGATTTTGTGCCCCTGTAGAACTACCTACCTTCAACCGTGTACGCAATCGATAGA
This sequence comes from Ceratobasidium sp. 414, assembly GCA_019616945.1. Taxonomy (NCBI): domain Eukaryota; kingdom Fungi; phylum Basidiomycota; class Agaricomycetes; order Cantharellales; family Ceratobasidiaceae; genus Ceratobasidium; species Ceratobasidium sp. 414. The sequence goes on along the minus strand of WSTK01000196.1, from coordinate 6,645 downwards.
GCTGGCCGATTGCTGCATCCACACACCGATTAAGATTTAGGATCTCCATCCACAATAGTAACCGCGTAGCTAGGAATTCGTGTAGGCGGTTTAGGAGATCTTCAGACCTCCCCGCTAACCCAAGGTGCGTTCCCCAATATTGGCATGCATAGAGCAGCTCCGGAGAGATCGCCTCCTTCACTCTCTTGTCTATGTTTGGCACCTCCCGGTCTCTCAAGTATGAGGACTCGAGCTTGCAGACGTTGAACGGCGGGCTCGGTTTGGCGATCAGGTCGAAGCACAGCTGTGCAAGCCTCGCGTGGTGCTCCTTGCCATCGCAGTAAAACCTATCGGAGCGCTGCTGGTCGAGCAAGTAGTCCTGGAGCGACTCATGCAGCGTGGTAACTAGCCCATTGGTATCCGAAACATGCAATAGCGGCTGTAGCCGCAGCAACGCGTTGTCCACCAAGCTTGCACGGTCAAACTTTAACAAGCCGGTCAACGCATGCACCGTGAGCGGCGTTTGAGCGCAGGCGATGGTGTGCAGCACGAGTGCCATCTCGTCCCGTTTCGAGGGCTCCAAGGCGCTGTTGTCGAATGCCACCTGGAGTGCGTTGGTGTACAATAGGTCTATAACCCCCTTATTCTCGTTGGGCGAGGAAGTGGAGGCGCCAAGTACGTGATTTAGTCGCTCAGTGACTTGAGAGAAGTTGTCATGTCCGAGATAGTTCACTATGGTGGCAGCAAAGAAGAAAAAGAGTCCCGATAGTTGAACGAAGCTAGCAATGTAGGATTCAGGCAAGTTTGCCGGCTCAAGTTTAGTCGTGAGGTATGTCCCAATGTCCTCTTGGACAGCCGAGCGGTCGACTTCGTGTAGACGCAGCTCGAATAACGTGCGCTCGTCCCATTTGCTTCGCATCCGGTTAAGTATCGTCGTGCTTGGGCGGCTAGTAATGAAGAACCTGACGGGCAAGTCGGATGCACTCCTAAGCAAGATGCCCAGGATCCGATCCACACCCTCGTCGTCTTCGCACTCATCCAGAGCATCAATCAGAATAACCATATTGGCAGGGAACGTGTGCTTGACTTTCAGTAATGGTTCGGCAACCAACTTCACAAGCTGTTCAGAAAATGGTAGGTTGTGCACTTCGGGGTCCTCGACCACACTGGAAAGCGCACACCGGAACGGGCGAGAAATAGACGAAAGCTGGTACGAGATGCTTGGTAGTATGCGCTTCACGTCCCGACACGCCGGGCTGTTTCGAGAGCAGAAAAAGCTTGCCGCCAGCTTGCCGGTGTTCTCCAGCTGCTCGCAGAAGCTATATGAGATAGCAGTCTTGCCTGTACCGGCTAGGCCGTTGAGCCAGTAGACCCTTTGACCACCACTGTAGTGCGCCCAGTTCTGTAGTTGTTGCAATAGTTTTATTCGCGTATTTGGCGTGCATCCGGTCCGGCGTACATCATTTGACTCCACCGACCGGTAGTGTGCCGCCGGTGAGTGTGGTAGGCTGGCAAGGCGGGCTGCCTGTGGCGGGCGATCTCGCTCAGCGTCGCCGATCCTGAGTGGTTCGTTACTTACTAGCAGGTTCTCGTCAGGTATTTTCCATATGCTAGTGTACTCATTCAACTACGGATATTTTCGGGTCAGGTAGATCCATCGAGACGGCTAGATGACACTTACCACAAACCGCCCTAGGAGCGTCCGCAGCCGACGATAGTATCCCAGTATTCCTTGAACATCTGTTCTGCTCTCCACGTCTTGTTCGGCCGCCAGTTGCTCGATTTGAAAGACATTTGTCTCGTTTTCAATACCCCTTTGTTGGGACATCAGCTCTAATATTAGTTGTACCCATGCATGTGTAGCCTACCGAGCAAGTTCCGCGACACGTTGATGGGTTATTGACGAGGTTCTCTTGAAGAAATTCGAAAGGACACGAAACAAGTCGTTGATCTCGACCCCGTGTTCCCTGTACTCCTCGCGGCCCCGAACTTTAGCTTTGTGCTGATTCGACTGTGCCAGTCAAAAGTTAGCTTCTGAGCCCTACATGCCAACTGCCTCGTTTACACCGACCTCGAACATCTCAATGCACCTCCAAAGCTCGTCGATCGCAGGCTTGAGGGGTCCAGATGCATGTGAACTCTTATCCAGGGCCTCACGAAGTGACCAGAGGCCATCCCAATCAATGTGGAAATCGTGGAAATACAAAATTTCGGTCTTGTTGCGACGAAACTGACGACGGAAAGTGTCTTCGGCACGGCGCAGGCCGTGTTTCAGCTTTAACAACATAGTGGCACTAGATCAACAAGTAGTTCTGATGGGTTTTTCGAGCAGCGCTGGGGGAGGGTGGTCCGAGTGTTTACGGAGGTGGCCACTGATATCCGAGCGAGCGCATTGTAGTCGCGTGTTTGGCGTACACTGCTTACCCGAGGATCGGCAAGCTCGGATTGTTGAACGCTATTTGCCTCGGGATTTATCGCAGCACGTCTATGCTCTACACGCGTCTTTCAAGCATCGGAGCAATTTTATTGCTTTACAACCAGGCTAACGTACAACACATCGCTTCAAATGGAATAAAGTAAGAGGGGGAGGAAGCAAGCAAACAGACAAAAACTTCGTTTCGTGAATCGTGTGCCGTATTCCGCACACACAACCCCCAAAATGATCTCATACCCCCTCCTTTTGTTCACCCTCGACAGGCGGATACACCAAAGGATACATCGGCGGGAACCCAGCTGCGTTGGAGGCATTCGTGTGTGCATTTGCGTTGGCCTCCCCACTCGTATTCTCCGCGCCTGAACCTTCTGGTTCTTGTCCCTCCTGGGTGTTGGCAGAGGCACTACCAGCCTCTTGCGGGACGTTAAACTGCGAAAACTCTTGCGGCGGAGTCGTGATCGGAGGTGGAGCAGGACCGGTCGATGGTGTAGCATTAAACGGCCCGTTGTTCGTATACGACGGTCCAGCACCGGCACCGTTCCCGTTCTCGTTTCCATTTTGTGGTTGCTCGCCATTGAGGTACGGACTGGCTGTAAACTGCGCTGCGTTGGACGTGCTTGTGTCTAGGTCTTGGTCCGGGTCGTGGTCTGGATCGGGGTCTGCTTCTGCGTCTGCGTCTGCGCTGGACCCAAAGTCGGCGGGGTTGGCGTTGATGTTGCCGGCTTCGTATTCCTTGACCCAGTTTTTAAAGGATGCTAGCCATGGCTCTGATTAGTTTTCTGAAATGTAGTAGCACAAGGGTGAACGCACTTGCAAACGCATGCGCGACCCAGCTCTGCCGCCCCCGATCCGGCCTCGTCTCCTTGGCCCATTTCCTCACAAGTGTGGCCTGCTCTCGTTCTGTTGGGGCCGGATGTTGGGCCATAAACGTATACAATGCGATGTTCTCATCGAGCGACCACGGCCTGTTTGGCTGTCTTGGCGGGCGCGGTGTGCGTTTTTTGATCTGGCCCTGGCCCGCTCCAGCACCGGGTGTTGACTCGTAGTAAGAGTATGGCACGGCGTTGGTGGGAGGTCCGGGCGTGTAGTACCCAGGGATGAGCGGGTAGGCAGGGCTGTACTGGTAAGAGATTGGTGCGGGGGGCGCAGGAGGCATCGGGAGAGGGGCGGAATTTTGGTCGGTGCGAGGGTGTTTGGCGGGGCTCGTAGCGTCAAACTGGTCGCTGTCGGCGGGGCGTTTGCGGACGGGCGGGCCGCGTCCAAGTCTGCATCCTACGACACAAGTGAGAACACAAATGCGGAAATGATCAGATGCTGAAACTCACCTGCCCAGTCGTTGGCAATCACGATCCGCCCGGCGGCAGCACAAATCTGCAGCCACTCTGGGCGAAGGACGCGTTTGTCGGGGCGATCGCCATACCCGTCGATGGTGTCCTGTCCGTCGCTGCTCATGGGATCGACGATGAGATAGACGGACTGGCGCATAGTCTGGGCGAGCTCGCCGCCGCTGGCAGTGACGAGCTGGGCGAGTGCATCGCGGGCGCCGAGGTCCTTGTGCAGAAAGATGGGGATCGGGTCGCCGAGGTGGTCTGCAAATACTGTGGGCGGATTAGTTGATGCGGTGGGGGGCGGGGCGTGTTTACCGTAGGGATCTGGTGCCGCGGGCTGGCGACGAGGCGGGCGGTCGAACACGGGAAATGGCATCTGGCAGACGCTGGCAACAGCGCTGGCATGGGAATTTGCATCAGCCCGGGTCGGATGCAAAGGCATCGACCACGTGACCATGGACACCGCCGCACCGCTCCTCGACGAACACGCGGCGTAAGTCTCGCCCGAGTCTACTGTCCTGCACTGACGAGTCTGCTACAGCCCCCGCCATTCGCAGTATGGTCTTACACGCAACGAGCTTACAAAGGCCGTCGCCAACCGATTCGTCCACTCGCGTGCCTATGTTGTCCTCTACCTCGGCATGGCTGCGCTCTCGGCCACGACCGTTGCACTGTCTCTGAGCGATGGCTGCCCTGGCACTGCGTTCTATGTCCTCGAGATCATCGTCAATACCGCCATGATCGTCGAAGTCACCGTCCGTTTCCTCGCCTTTGGCCGGGTACGCCGCTCCCCCTTTTTTCGCATGATCTTCCTGACCTATGGGCTCGCAGCAATTCTGGAAATCGCCATTCAACGTACTAGACTTACTCCTCACAACACTCTGCATCGTCACCCTCATCGTCCTCGTTGCCGCCGGTTGCGGCTCCGGCTCAAAGGAAGAAGAACTCCTCGACACCCTCTTACTCGTCTTTCGCAACGTCATGCAATTCGGCCGTCTCGCCGCCGTCATGCGCCAATCCGGTCAATCCATCTTTGCCCAACCTCGCGCCATCGACCTCTCCCTGCCCACGCACCACAGCAACCAAACGTCAACCAGACTCGATATCGATCTCGACGAGGACGATATTCCGGATTGGGGTTCGAGGTCGTCAGGAAGGGGCGGGCGGGAAGTCGTGTTTGATGCGGGTCCGAATGGCTGGACGGATGCGCAGACCCCGGCGTCACCTGTGCGCAAGCCGAATCCGAATATTGGGATGAACAGGGGGGACCCTGGAGAGTCGGAGGATTTATGGGCGAGCATGTGAGTTGCGGATCTTGGGAGGGTGTCAAGGAGGAGTTTCGGTGGGGAGAATCTTCGGACAGGTGGTTGGCTTACTTGCTTTGGATACATTTCTTGCTTCTACATTTGCTTTCTTACTTAACGACGTATACTAGTCATGCCGAGCGATATGGTCCTCGCGATCCTAAAATAGACATTCTGACACCGCTCTTTTTGATTTTGACTTTTGTGGCCTACCACGTCCGCCAAGACCGCCCAACAAACGATGGTCGCTCGAAGAGAACATCGCGTTGTATACGTTCATGGGGCAGAATCCGGCTCCGATGGAACGAGAGCAGGCGACACTTGTGGGAAAACGGGACAAGGAAAACAGTCCAGATCGGGGAGGCAGAGTTGGGTCGCGCATGCGTTTGCATGTACGTTCATCCTTATTCTAGTCCCATCTCAGAAAGTTAATTACGAGCCATAACTAGCGTCGTCCAAAAACTGGGTCAAGGAATACGAAGTAGGCAATACCAATGCTAACCCTGCTGACTTTGGATCGAGCGCAGACGCCGACGCCGATCCAGACCACGACCCAGACACGAGCACGTCCAATGGAACGCGGTTTACCGACGGAACGCAGTTAACAGCCACCCGTCCACTGTCGGCGAACAACCACAAAATGGAAGCGAAAACGAAAACGAAAACGGTCCTGGCGGTAGACCGTCGTATACGAGCAACGGACAGTTTAGTGCTGCACCCCCGATCGCCCCTGCGCACCTCCGACGGCGGCGCAAGCGTTTTCGCTGTTTAATACCCCTCAAGAGGCTGGTAGTGCCGCTGCCAATACCAATACCGGAGGGATAAGACCAGAAGGCACAGGCGCGGAGAGAACGAGCGGAGGAGCAAACGCGAATGCAAACGCGAATGTCGTGAACGCAGCTGGGTTCCCGCTGATGTATCCTTTAGTGTACCCGCCTGTCGAAGGTGAACAAAAGGAGGGGGCGTGATATCATTCTGGAGTGAATACGGAAACGGGTCATAAAGTGATTTTATTCGGTTCAGAGCGATGTGTTGTACGTTAGCCTGGTTGCAAAGCAATAAACTGGTGCTTGAAAGACGGACAGAAAAACCCTGAGACAAATAGCGTTACGATAATCAATTTCGCTTCCAGATCACCGGTCTAAGCGGTGCACGCCAAACACGCGACTGCAATGCGCCTGCTCTGATATCAGTGGGCCCCTCGATAAACCTTGGACCATCCTTCCCTCCAGCGCCACTCGAGGAATCTATCAGAGCTACTTATTGACCCAGTGCCGCCATGCTCTTAAAGCTGAAACACGGTCTACACCGTGCCAAAAATACTGTCCGTCGTCCGTTTCGTCGCAACAAGCCCGAAAAAGCCGATTTCCACGAATTCCGCGTCGATTGGGATGGGCTCAGGTCATTTACTGAGGTCCTAGATAACAGCTCACACGCATCTGGGCCCCTCAAGTCTGCTATCGATAAACTTTGGAGCTGTATTGAGATGTTCGAGGTAGGTATCAACGAGGCAGTGTGGTGCGGGGCTCAGAAGCTAACTTTTGGCTGGCGCAGTCGAACAAGCACAAGACTAAAATTCGGAGTCGCGAGGAATACGAGA
>WSTK01000195.1:0-49946 GCA_019616945.1 Ceratobasidium sp. 414 | reverse complement strand
TCAACTATGGGGAATCCATTGGTGCCATCAGAAATCTCTGGAAACCATTCATTGGTGCTGTAATAGGGGTTGCGCACTCCTGAGAATATTTATTGGGAAAGAATGTGCACGCTCTCGCTCAGATATTTTTTTGTTCAGCTAGCAAATTATATTACTGGATAGCTGTGAATTCCCTGCATTTAATGAGCCATCCTAGCAGTCATTGTGATGGGTTTTCATGATGTGCGCACATCTATGGTATTATTTCCAGCAAAGATTGCCTTGCGCTGGACGCAGTTATTTTTATTACATGAACATTTTTATATCGCTAGAGAGCTGGAATTTCTGGCTATTTTTTGAGCTATCAATGGACTGGATGTGATGGGTTTGTGGTGCGGGTGTACCCGCAGAGTGCCAGAATCTGCGGGATTCTGGCATTTTAACTGCATACTGGCTGCGGGTGCGGGTGTGGGTGCCAGAATCGTCAAAAAGTGCCAGAATCCCGCTGCAGGTGCGGGATTCTGGCAAAATTCTGGCGCGACTGCTCTAACCCCACCGGTGCATCCTCCCTCATTTACGAGCACCCACCCCCAAGATGTTTCATTGCTGCCCACTATGCAAAACACACCACTTTCTGCTGAACAAGCAAACTCCCAAGAAGGTCTCGAGGAGCTTATGGTGCGCGGCACGCTGACAGTTCCCTTCAGCAAGGGTGTCCACATGCAGTGCAAGAGCCCGCAGCTGTTTAGTAGCCATCTGATTGGCCGCTCACACCTGGGGAAACATGAGTGTTGGCTGGTAGCATAATGATGTACTTACCTGATCGTTAGCCAAGCTTTTAGTTGGCATCATATCATTGACTCGGTGCCTTCTGCCTGGTCTGCCAAAACAACTCCTTGTATTATGGTCGGTTTTTCTGCTCCAGTTGGAGCGATTGCAAACACGTCCTTGCCTGAACGCAGCTTGACAATGGCTGAAAGCTGCCATGGCTGCAGCTCGTGGTATCTGAGTGGTTCACAGATCACTCGGTTGTACCATTTCACAGAGCCAATCTCAGACTCCCACACGTAGTTCAGTTGTCTAACTACTTGTGTCTCTCTGTAGATAAAAATATGTACCATTTTTACAGGTTGTTGGGAGACTTGGTGAAAAGACCTTGCAGCAGAGTCTCAAGGATACGTGAGAATATAGCACATGACTTAATTACATTATCACAGCTGAGGCCACGCTCTCCTTGCATGGTCCCACAGCTTTCTGGGCGTGGAGTGTTTTGCTTCCATCTAACACAGGGATTCCCATCAGCTCCTAGGAGGCCGTCCCAGACTATCGTTTTGCGCCTTTCGTCGTCACATTAGATGCAACAGCCAGCGATCTTGATCAGACGATCGTTCACGGACAAGTAAAATTTAAACCTGAGACCCTCCTGGCCCTCCCCCACATGCACTCTTTGCTGCTAAATGCCCGCCAGCCTTTGAAAGGGAAAGATACAAATACCATATTGTCGTGACCCATTCGCAACCCGCGAGATATCGCACGTGACCTGTTACTGTAATGGTGGTTAGCCAAGTCGTGCGTGCAATAACCCTCCCTTGTAATGCTAGCACAACTCACAACCTGACTAAGCGAAGTCACATGACCCTTGGACTAAGCGCGGCTCCTATAAGATTCGGAGCCACCAATAACCCAAGCCTCACCTGACATAAGTGATAAACAAACACACGTGACTCGTTAGGTACCGCCCTATTGGGCAACCTCATTACACGTGACTTTGTTGTTGCTGTGGACCACGGATGGAAATGACTCGAAGCAATCACATGTATATAATAAAGCAAAGGGGGATCTAAGGCTCCCACTTTGCTTTACCTCGTCCACCACAGGACATTGTACAATCAACTACACATACTCTACAATATAATAGCCAGAAATACTTAGAAACGCAGCCACTACATAAGGAACATAAGCCACAGAACGAGGTCTTGACATTGTAAAGCAAAGTTCATACTTATCTAGTGGCGAGACAGACTTCCACCACAGGGTCCAGAGTCGAGTACGCAAGCAACCGACTAACCTCTGAGGTACATAAGAGAGCGCCGGGAAACTATGTCTCAGGAGACACACACCCACAGAACGTGCTCTGTCAGCAGAGCCACTTCTGCAGCGGGACCCGCCAGGGAGGCCCCGCCTCACATAGAAGAACCCTCCATCCTGGGAATGCCCAGCGAGATGCCCTCTACGACCCTACGTCAACCTACGCCCCATAGGGTCGCTTCAGTGGAGCTAGGAACAGACTCCGCGGGACCACAGGCGAGCACAGCTGACACCTCCTTCCTGGAAGTCGAAGAGATGACAAGAATACTTTCTGAGCAAGCCATGGTGTTCACCGGCCAGGTCAAAAGCCTCTCACTGGGGCCAAACCCCATGCAGACGATTGCCACAGCCCTTAAGAACGGCTTAACGGCATTCCACAGGAGAATGGAACAGGAGATAGGAAGGACCCTCAAGGCCATGGAAGCGCTGGAGCGCGCCATCAGGGCCCAAGCCCCCAGGATAGAAGACACTAGGGCCAGGTCAGGAGACGCACAAACAAACAGCCTTCACACCTTCCAAATGGCCCGAACAATCAATGAAACCACAACCCAGATAGCGGATGCGGTCAAGCAACTCAGCAAAGACCTTTCCAGCCAAATAGCTGAGCTGAATAGCGTCAGTAGCCAACTAGACGGGGCCAGAGGCCTGATATACGACCACGGCAAGGGACTGAGGGAGGTCCAGGAGCAGATCTCCGCCATGGCTAGTAGGATGGCAGGTCACCAGGGAGAACCCGAGGAACCAGAAGGCCCGACCAGGTCCTACCCCTCGCGAGTCTCCGCGGGCTGAGAAACCCCCCTATGTCAGGGTCGGGGAAGGACCAAGTGGGAACCCAAAGAACCAGAAGGCCCGACCAGGGTTTATTCCTTGCGGGTCTCCGCTGGCAAAGAAAACCCCTTGCGCCAGCAAGAGGCCAAAGAACCACTAGTCGGTGACGACAACGATGACCTATACGGACCAGGTCCTTCAGGCTTCTTATGGGAGTCCATGGTAAAACCAGCCAGTCTGTCAAGGAAGAGCGCACAGGCGCGAAGGGATGAGAACTTCTTCATAAATCAAACCACTGCAGAGGGGAACGCCATCCCAAAAGAGGCAAGGACCAAAAAACCTGAACCCTTCAATGGCAAGAAAGGGAAGGAAGGGGAAGCCTTCCTACTCCGCATGCAGATCTACTTCAGTGATTACAACGAAGGGACCTTCAACGATAACAGGAAAATCAGAACCACCCTCATGAACATGGAGATGGGTGAGGCCGCAAGCTGGGCCCAACCCTTCCTCCGCCGACTGATATACCAGGAGGAACACGAATACTTGGAGTCCTGGGAGTCCTTTAAGAAAGGGTTCCTCCTTAGCTTCTCTGACCCTGCCAACAAAAACAAAGCCATCAGGGACCTCAGCAAACTAACGCAGGTCAAGAGTGCCCAAGCCTACACTACGCAGTTCTGAATCCTATCCCAAGAAGTCGACTGGAATGAGCAGGCCCTCACTGACAGCTTCTGTAGTGGACTCAAGCCAACAGTGTGCCAGGAACTCTCTTGGCTCGACATGTACGGGGAGACGGACCAAATGTCTCTGGAGGAATGGATCACCTCAGCGTGTAAAGCGGATGACATGATCTACATGAACCAGAAACTGAATGGCAAGGAGTCGTCTGCCTCTGAGCCCAGGAACCAAAGCCGACCCATGAACAGCAAAGCTCAAAAGTCCTTTGGTAAGGAATCAGTGATGGTAAGGGTAACACAAGAGGAGAAGGACTGCAGGCATAAAGGGAACCTGTGCATAAAGTGCGGAAAACCCAGGCACCAAGTCAAGGAGTGCAGGGGCAAGTGGACGGCAGGAGAGAAGGAGAAGAGAATACCAGGTAAGGCCGGAGCTGATCGGGACGCTAACAAGGAATACCAGAGTGAAGAGGAGTCGGTAAACTAAAGGGGTCCTCGGTACCCATGTCTGAGAACCCAGAAGCCCCGATCGACGACCGTATATACTTCTCAAAGAAAGCAAACGACCAATCAATCATATACACGGACATCAAAGGAATCATGGATCCAGCTAAGACACTCATCGATTCGGGTTCATCTAGGAACTTCATCGACAGCGCTTATGTAGAAGCAAACGCTCTACCTACTGTAACACTTAAGAACCCTAGGGTAGTCATAGCCATCGACGGAAAAGAAATAGCAGACAGAATCACAGAAAAAGTCCAAACCAGGATAGGGGTTGAAGGTAAGACCACGGAGTGCGACCTATATGTGATGCCCCTAGGGGACACGCAGCTAATCCTGGGAAAGGAGTGGTTAAATGAGGCCCAACCCCTCATCAACTGGAAAGACCTTACCATAACGTATGCCGAGGAAGGGAAAGCCAGTGGGGTAATGGAGGACGTCCCTGTGGAATTCAGGGACTTCAAGGATCTATTCCAGGAGGAGGGGTTCAGCGAACTACCAGCCCACCGGATCTACGACTGCTCCATCGACTTCGTTGATGGGGCAGAACTCCCATGACCAGCCAAAACCTACCCGATGTCCCCAGCAGAGGCACACGCCTTAAAGGAATACCTCGATGAAGAGCTAAAAAACAGGAAGATTCATCCCAGCTCCTCTCAGATAGCTTCCCCGTGCTTCTATGTTAAAAAAGCAGACGGAGGGCTCTGGTTGGTTGTCGACTATAGAAAATTGAATGCAATTACCAAGGCAGATCAATTCCCCATGCCGGTACAATCCGACCTAATCGACAAACTCAAGGATGCTGGCATCTTTACTAAAATGGACATCCAGTGGGGATTCAACAATATACGGATCTGGGAAGGGGACGAGTGGAAAACAGCTTTCCATACTAAGGAGGGTCTGTTCAAGTACCTGGTAATGCCTTTCGGGGTCAAGAACAGGCCAGCAACTTTTCAGCGTTTCATGAACGAGATCTTCCACGATATAATCGACGACTACATGGTGGTCTACATGGATGACATCCTTGTATATTCCACCAATGAGGAGGACCATACCAGGCACGTTAGGGAAGTGCTCTCGCGGTTGAGGAAGCACCACCTGTTTCTGAAGCCGCACAAATGCCACTTCTGCGTGCATACCACTAGTTTCATCGGGATAGTGATCTCCCCAAAGGGAATATCCATGGAACAGGACAAAGTAAGAGCGGTGACGGAATGGCCCACCCCAAAGACTGTGAAGCAACTTCAGTCCTTTCTAGGCTTCGCAAACTTCTATCGGAGATTCGTGAACAACTTCAGCTCGATCGCCAAGCCTCTAACGGAACTGACACAGAAGGACTCCCCCTGGAAATGGGGCATAATTCAAGAAGAAGCCTTCGAAGGCATCAAAAGGGAGATAGCGAAGGAGCCAGTGCTCATCCACCCGGATCCCCGCAAGCCATACATCCTGGAAACAGACGCCTCAGGCATGGCACTGGGAGCCATCCTCAGCCAGAAAGGGGAGGATGGAAGGCTACACCCCATTGCCTTCCTGTCCGAGAGCTTCACACCTCCACAAAGGAACTACGACACGCATGATAAGGAGCTGTTGGCCATTATACGCTCCCTCGAGCATTGGCGACTGTTCCTGGAGGGTACAGAGATACCAATAACTGTGTACACCGATCATTGCAACCTGCAGTTCTGGGACAAGGCACAAGTATGGAATAGAAGACACGCCTGATGGTACACCATTCTCTTGTCGTTTAATTTCCAGATTGTGTACCGTCCTGGGAAGATGTCTGACAAGCCTGATGCACTGTCAAGGAGACAGGACCATGGGGACACCCCAAACCCACTGCAAGTAATGATCCCGTCCAAGAGGTTCCTTGGGTTCATGGCAGATGTGACCCTAGGGATAACAGCCGAGATCAGAGAAGCACAAGGGGAGGACGAGTCCCTGTCCGCCCTGATTAGCAGCACGCAATGAAAAGACAAACTACCTCTCACAGTCTGGAAGCAGTTTGTCAGGTACAACTGGAAGGACGATCTCCTACTATACGACAGAAGGATATACGTCCCCGAAGACAAGGACATCCGACTGAACCTACTACGGACACACCATGACTCCCTGACCGCAGGACACCAGGGGCATGCACAAACTTTAGAACTATTATCTAGAAGGTACTATTGGCCGGGCATGAAAGCGCAGGTGAATCGCTATGTGGACACCTGCGAAACATGCCAATGCGCCAAAGCAAGCAAGGGTTCAGCACCACTAAAGCCTCTGCCCATACCACGAGGCCCCTGGGAGGATATAGCCTACGACCTTATTGTTAAGCTACCGTATTCCGAAGGATACAATAGTATCCTGACGGTGATTGATAGGTTCTCTAAGCAAGCCCACTTCATCCCCTGCAAGGAGGAGACTAACGCCGAGGAGCTTGCCGTCATATTCATAAGGGAGGTATGGCACCTGCACGGCCTACCGAAGACAACGGTATCCGATAGGGGCACAACCTTCAACAGCCAGTTCCTATGAGCCCTGTATAGCAAGCTAGGAGTCGCGCCGCGCTTCTCCACTGCATTCCACCCGCAAACTGACGGAATTTCGGAGAGAGCGAACCAGTGGGTAGAAGGGTACCTACGGATGTTCTGTAATTACAGACAAGACGACTGGGTACGATGGTTACCCCTGGCGGAGTTTTGCCATAACAATCACAAGAACACTGGCACGGGGCTATCAGCTTTTCAAACTGTCTATGGTCGGGAACCCATCTGGGATCCCGACAACGAGCCTGTTACGGCCAAGTCGGACCGAGATGTACCATCCACGTCAGAGATGGCCAACCACATGCAGACAGTTTGGTCAGAGGCACGATCATTGCTTCAGCTCAACCAGGAGACCCCCGGTATTACGGGGGAGTACAAGGTGGGAGACCTGGTTTGGCTCTCACTGGCAAATATAACAACAAAACACTTGAGCAAGAAGCTAGACAACAAGAAGGCGGGACCCTTCGAGATAATAGGGAAAATATCCACACATGCTTATCAGCTGCGCCTCCCACCTACTATGAAGGTACACAACGTATTCCACATCAATCTCCTGCATAAGTATATAGCGGACACGGAGTTCAAGAGGCGGCAAGCCAGGCCTGCTCCAGTAATCACTGAACATGGTGAGGAGCAATATGAGGTAGACCATATAGTGGCATGGGAATGGCGAGGATTGAGGTTATATTACCAAATCCGCTGGGAAGGATACGACCCGGTGGAAGATACCATGGAAGATGCCATTCAATTCATAGATAAACATGACTTGCTGAATGACTTGCGGCAGCGCTTACCGGATGCACCAATGCCATTGGACAACCCCCCGTCTGAAAATGACTCCACCCAGAGGCCAAAGAGGGCCAAGCGGGCACAACAGAGGTATAAGTAGGAAAGCAAGGGAGTGGTGGATCCCCAGCTCCTCTACCACGAGGTCCACCCTGAGAATGGCACCAGACCACATCACGACTATCCCAGGGAGCTGCAGGGCTGCTGACCCTCCGCTACCAAGGATCTACCCTAGCTGGCCCTCGCTGCCCCGACAGGACACACCACAACTGCGCCCCTGGTCCACAGATTGGTCCCACTGTGGAAGCATTGAAGATGCCAAGAAGTACGCAGACCAGCTTATGCCTGGAGTGTCCCTGGACTACATCCCCAAGAGGGACAGGGACGAATGAAACTGGACGGATAGGGGTGAATATCTGGACCCGCGGCGAGGCCGCCTGAGGTGGTACAGCGGCGCCCCCCTGATATCCAGGGGTGCGATCGCTAGAACTAAGATGTACGTAGTAGGGGACATCGTAGGCCCCACGGTAGATGCGGTTATCAAGGCCGCGAAGAGACGGGACGCAGTTCTCGGGAAGCGCCCCCCCAAAGTAGAGCTAGCTTGGACGGAGAAGGAGGAGATCAGGCTCCGGGTATGGGAGGAGATGGAGCGTTTAAAGAACATACCGCCAAGCCACTATTGGGGTCGATTGGACACCCTCAACGCTGATGACATGTACGAGCTCATCAGCAGCAAGGGAGTGACCAAGCAAGACTTCCTGACCTGGATGCACTTAGTCCTGGGAAAACGGGGAATGGACAAACTAAGCGACAGTATGGAGTCGCTGAAACTGGCCGAAGAGGGAGTACGGGGCTATGAGGCGGGGGACGAATTAGCCGGGGAATGGGAGAAATGGGAGGAAATGATAAAGGTGGAATTAGCGGATGCAATGAAGGAACCAGGAGGGTCAAAGATACCAGAAGACCCCCGACGATACCCCCCAGTGAACTGCCGCACGAAGAAATTGACTGAAGGAGATAAGGGTAACATGCGAAGGGATCTTATGCTTTCTGTCTTTAATATGATCACACAACTACAATCTATTAATTGATGAACTAGTGTACCACTACTTCTTTTTCCAGTCATAAGGACACGCACGACCCCCTCTATCTCCCCTTTTCCCCCTGCGATTGGCGCCCGATCTACTCGCCCCCTGTGGGGGTAATTCAGGCCCGAGGTCCTCCAGGAAGTTGGTCAGGGCCGCAGGCCCCCGCACCAGGAAGGGGTTCGGGGACCCTGGAATGGGAGGGTCCCTAGAAACCTCCGGAGCCGGCGATGGGGTGGGGGCGTGACCTTCTTCAAAGAATTTGGCGAGGGCAGCCTGATGGGCGGCCTCCTCCAACCTCTCAGCGAATGGTATTGCAGTCAGCAAAATTGAAACAGGGAAGGAGCGAAGTTCCGGACTCACTGAGGGATCCACGGGTTAGCCACTGACCAACCCCCCTCTCGTAGTCCAGGAGGCTGGCTTCGCAGATGGCGTTGCAGTAGGCGCAATATTCCGTCCCAGTCGGTGGAAGGGACCAGCATGTGCAGTTAAGGGGGTTGTAGTTCAAGGTGATCAGATGTATGACAAGTAAAAGGGGGGAGGAACACAACTCTTAGAGGCTGCTGGTCACCAGGCAATAAATACACCTCACGGAAGCAATATGGCATTGTTGTTACTACTATCTAGTACAAACAAAAAAACATGTGGAGAGAACATGTGACCCTAGTTCCCAGGTCTCCCTACAGAAGCAGATTAGTAAACAAAAAAAAAACACCAGACATCACAGGAGTGGAGGACGTACTATTGGGGAGCAGGGCGACCCGACCCAGGGGCCTGTCCAGGACAGCGCCAAGCGGAGGGGGCATGGGGATGTCATGGAAGTGATCCTTATGGGCCCTGGACCACCACACGGATACCAGGGCAGGGAGGTTGGGGTTGCGCCAACACCTCTTGTGATTGCAGATCACATCCTCCTCCTCATTAGCCAGCCAGGCTGGAATGGTATGGCAGGGAAAGCCGAGGTGGATGGAGTCCGAGACAAACAGAATAGGGACGGAGGGGCACATGACTCAAGAGGGAGAGGCCTGGGAGTTTGGTTGTAATGAACCGGCAGAGGCGACCCACATGTAGCCACTAGAGGGGCGCCAAACTGGGCTAAACACCGTAACAGGCGGGTCAGGTGACCCACCAGCAAGTACAAACAGGTAAACAAACCGGGTCACGTGCTCTGGCCCTGTCAGTCACATGACTATTACCCTTATCGTACTACCGGAGGGGTCGGAGAGGGGGCACCGACCGGAGTCGAGGAAGACGGACGCCCCGAGTGCCAGCGAGGATCAGGTGTCATCGACGAGCGAAGGGGAGGGCACCCCTCGGAGATGCGTCATCACGTGACGACTCACACGGGGGAACAACAGACCACAGGCTGCATATAAGCCGAGGAGTGGAGATGTAGGACCCTGCAATGCTTCATACCAACCAACCTACAACCAGCACCCCCACCAGTGATGTCCATATATGTAGATGGAACCAGCGAGGAAGCACCGGCGAGGGGAGGCGCCGACAGGCGGCCGAGGTGGGGCTCACCATCGCCAACGCCCTCGGATCAAGACCCACGCCCCGGGCCAAGTTCATGGCAGCGTACGCCCTCGAGGGATGGGGAAGGAGGCAGCGCCAGCAGGGGGAGCTTCGCGGTGAGGGGGCGAGTGGTGTTACTCACATGGAGCGCGCTGCGGGAGGAGCCGACAGGAGGACTGGTGGCCCGGTACAAGGCCTTTTGCCGAGGCCAACCAAACCACTGGCAGACACTGGCCGTGGTCGAACGGCACAACCCAGACGAACCAGGTTTCGACCCCGAACGCCCCCTCCACATACACGCCCTTTCCATCTCAAAGGAGCAAAGGAACGGGTGGAACACCAGGAACGCCCGCTTCTGGGACTTCGAGGGGAACCACCTGAACGTGGCACCGAAGGACCTGCGGGAGGGTCCAGGGGGTTGCTTGACCCGTACAGCCTTCCACTATCTATGGAAGGCGGTCAGGGAGCATGGGGAGGCCGTCGAGGACCTGATGGCAGGGGAGCTGACCGAGGAGTCCCTCAAGGGGATACTTGTTAAAGGGAAAGGGGGGAAGAGGTCCCGCATGCAGGCGGACCTGGAGGATGGGGAGAAAATCGTGTTGGTGCCAACGAAGGAAGAGTACCTGTCAAGGTACAAGCGACTCCAGCTGCTCAAAATGACCAAGGCGTGGAACTCGGTATGTGCCTACGCCAAGTATGCCTATAAGGAAGACATGGGACTCCTCCAGGCGATACCTGTGCAACTGGAGATCGCTGAAGAACAGGCGCACATGGACCAGGCGGATGCATGGTTCACCCGGGAGATCCCAAGGAAGGTGCCGGGAATGTGTCACCGCATCCTGGTGATCGAGGGCATGACAGGGACCGGCAAAACGGCATACACCTGATCCAAGGGGATGCACAGCCAGATGTGCAACATCTGGAACGTGGCGTCCCTGTTGGAAGATGCCGAGGTGTGGATTCTGGACAACATGGTCCACACCAACAGGAAGTACTCACTAAAGGCGCTCAGCCAGTACGAGGTGGACTTTACAGGTCATTACAAACATGTAAAGGTGATGAAGGTACGACTGAGCATAATACTTGGGAATAGCCGGGAGGCTATCACCAAGTGCTGGTTGGATATAGAAGGGGAGGAGGGGGAGGCCTGGGTAGCCAAGAACGTGGAGTGGGTGTACGCCAGTGACCGGCCTTTCTTTGTTTTTCCTTAAATGTCAAGTTGTTTTGGCTATCTCGCTACATATAATCTATTCTTTTTCATGTGTGTTCCTTTCTGACACTTTCTGGATCCTCCGAGAATGCGACCAGAAGGGGGGAGTAATGTCGCAACCCATTCGCAACCCACGATATATCACACGTGACCCGTTACTGTAACGGTGGTTAGCCAAGTCGTGCGTGCAATAACCCTCCCTTGTAATGCTAGCATGACTCACGACCTGACTAAGCGAAGTCACATGACCCTCAGACTAAGCGCGGCTCCTATAAGATTCGGAGCCGCCAATAACCCAAGCCTCACCTGACATAAGTGATAAACAAACACACGTGACTCGTTAGGTACCGCCCTATTGGGCAACCTCATTACACGTGACTTTGTTGTTGCTGCGGACCACGGATGGAAATGACTCAAAGCAATCGCATGTATATAATAAAGCAAAGGGGGATCTAAGGCTCCCACTTTGCTTTACCTCGTCCACCACAGGACATTGTACAATCAACTACACATACTCTACAATATAATAGCCAGAAATACTTAGAAACACAGCCACTACATAAGGAACATAAGCCACAGAACGAGGTCTTGACACATATCCTCTCGGATTGAACAGAATTGCATTTAGTTGACATCAGTTGTATTACGATCTCAAATACCCAGTTGCGTCCCTTGAATGGGGTGGGGGGGGTGCATTGGGAAAAAAAATCCAAAGGTAATTTGGCCTGGATTATTGTGTACCCTTCATAATCTCCTCTAAAGTGCTAAATCCACGACTTTGGTGATTTTTTTTGGCGTTTACTTCGCTTTAGAGCGGTTTAGAAGGCCTTTTAGAGGTGGTTACAGATGTGCTCCTCCATAATAGGCGCATACATGCCAAAGGAAGGAATCTGCCACCCACCTGCAAGCCCCACTTGCAGGTTGGCGGCCCATAACCCCCCCCCCCCCCCCAGAGCTCCTTTTCTATCGTGTATGCTAGTCTAGTTTATCAATACACCATTCATTACCTCTACCATACAGCGGCGTGAACCGCTGACACAGGCTGGGTGTGGCTTTGATTTTCGTGACTATTTACAGTATATTGGCATCGCAACTTTCAATTCGTTCACCCACTTCAACGTTCTGTTTTTGATACGATTGTGTAGTTTGTACCTGCTTTCTTCCTTTAGCGATTGCCTCGTCCAAATCGTTCACTGGCGGTGCCTCTATATTGTTTGACTGAACGAATATTAACAGGTTTACCGATGGCATTTGGTCCTAACCACCGGTTCACGTTGCCAAAGGTTTTCATGAGCAAGGTGCCCAGCCTGCGCAGAGGGCACTTCCAGTTAGAAGTTAAGCTAGTATTTCTTAACACCTGCCGGAAAACCAGTCCTACTTACGATTAGCTTCAAAGCTAATAGCCCCCATCAAAGTTCACGTCCCCCTTGACACGAGTGGCATATTCTTGAACCCCCATATATGCTGTGTTGCACCCTAGATCTCGATCTAATCAGTACGGTGGGCCAACATATGTACAAATTGAATCCTGCTATGTGCCCCCGCAGGTGCTAAGCTCTTGCATGCAAGTTGCGCCACACTTTGCGTAGTAATGAATATCGTATTGGCTGACCTGTGCCACCTCGTCAACTTACCCTGCATGGAACTTGGTGGCTCGGTTCTCCTGCATTTTAGTTCCGTGTCCCCTCTTGAGCCGGATCTGGTCCGCAGTCCCACGAGTCCCGAATCGCATCCCGGCGCTCCAGTCAGTCACCCTCCCATATCGCAGTGACGGCCACTGGCGTTACCTGGGGTTCAGCTCCCACATGTATGGTCTATGGCTTGAAATGAATGTGTCGCCCCCGAACACTATAAGGAATCCACCACGGGTCTACATATGATCTAGCTGGTTTAATCTGACATTGACTGACTCTCCGGGGTGTGGTTGAAGCCATGTAAGAATTTAGCATCGCCGGCGCGAGTTCGAAGCGAATCCAGTGCTCGCTTATTGTGCATGAGACGAACTTTACCACGAATCCCCCCAATGCTAAAAGCATGCATTCTGCGTGCTAGCCCTGTCCATCTGGACATCATACGCTTTTGGTGTGCCCGAAATGATCTCCACAAAATTTTCCATTGCTTCTTCAGGTTTCCGTTGTCGCCTGGCTGAGAGTTCATGCCGAGTTCCAAGTGACATGTCAATATACGCAGCTTATCTCCGTAAGCTAGCTCGACACGTTTTGGGCCACAGCGACGGACTTCTTTCTTCAATTTTAAAACTAGCGGCTACTTGAACAATGTGTGCTCGAGGTAACCGGTTGAAGCAACACCGTGAGCCGTAGCATTGGGATGCGTTGGAGCCTCTTCTCTCAGTTTCTTTTTTGCTAACTGCTACCACGCCCGTACAGTCTCTCCGGGGCCCATTCGGCCCACTTGTTACCCCCTCCGATCACTGCGTTTGTCTGCGTCGGGCGCGCTTCGCCTGTTGCCGGGGGGTGGGGTGGGGGAAGCTGATCCACCAACACCAGTGACTGCGCATCCCTATGGTTGACATACCCCGGCGACACCGCCCAGACTACACTCGTCCACGAGCAGACTTGCAATAGACATTTAGACAGCAGCTAGTGTGTGCCAGTGCTGAGCTCGCTTATTGCACCGATCGCACCGGTTCGCGAGTACAGGCCTGGCGCATACAACCAAGTCGGGGTGATGACACTTATTGTATATTAAATCCGACCCGGCTTACTCGTGACTCGGAGGAAGAATTCCGCCCTCGGGGATGTTCTACTGTGATATCGGGAGAACGTAAACCATATGCGTTGGTGATGAGCATGTGGGAATTGCTATTCCGAGCTATGTCGGCGCTTACGTGCAAAGCAGTCCGCGTGGCGGTTCCACCCCCGCTATCCACTATCCTTTGTGCTGTACATTGTGGAGCACGAATGTACGCTGTGTCGAAGTACCAACCAATATGGCGCCCTCGCGCGCCATATGGCGGAGGAAGCTTCTACTTGAGCATCCAGACAAAAGTCCCGCTGCGCCAAGGCAGACTGCCAAGATTTATGATGTAATTTCCAAGAGCTACGAAGATGGGCGTGCTTTCCCAGAGAGCGAGTTGCTAATACCGAAAAACTTCACGAGCAACAATCGTAAAGAACAAAACTGTGCGGGTAGACATCAGGAAAAAAATCCAAAGGTAATTTGGCCTGGATTATTGTGTACCCTTCGTAATCTCCGCTAAAGTGCTAAATCCACTATTTTGGAGACTTTTATTGGCGTTTACTTCGCTTTAGAGCGGTTTAGAAGGCCTTTTAGCAGCGATTACAAAGGTACCTCACTAATTCTTCAGGGATTAGTTTGGCAGTTTTGGCGTTTTTTGCTGATGGAGGATGACCCTGCAACCTTAGCTCATCGACTCCCGAATTGTGTACTGAATGACCCTGGGCCTGCTCATGACGGATACCTGCTACGTGGCTTGAGAGCTGAAGCGCTCTGTGGCGGGTGGGCGGTTCGCTTAGATGATCCATTCTGAACCCGGTTATGCCAGAGAATGCCTGGGTGGTTTATGCCCCCCCCCCCGAGTGCTAGTAGGGCAATAAGTATCCTCGGCAAGTACTCTACTTTATGGATAGTTTATAGTCGCTGGTCTGGCTGATGTTATAGTGCTTTATTGGGTGCGTCAATTTAAACAGTGGTGGGGTTGAAGAAATGCCTGGGACGCACTAAATACCCGCTCAGTGAAATTTCAGGTCACCCGCTCCGATTGACATCACCCGTAACAGCAACAACGAAGGAGGCTGACCTACCGTGCATATGTGTACCGCGTGTACACAGTATGCTCCGAGTGATATGAGAATCACGGTACGCCTAGGTACTCTCGATGACTCAACACATGGTGGCTGGCTGACAAGAGCTGTCGCAGGCAGTGACATACTCATGACTCTGCTAACATCTACTCCGCGCTATACAGTGCGACTCATTCTTTCTATAATTGAAAGTTTATTTCCACAGGAGCGACTCGTGTTGGTTGCGACATGCGTTTGACCTCGTTCGGCAAACAGTTGTACTCTGGGCCATGGGACGCTCAACAGCTGCTACGAGCTGTGAGGATTGCACCCAGCCACATGTAGCACCTACCCATATTTCTCGGCCATACCGTACACTTAGAGACAGGACTAGGGACCGTCATGCATGGTTGTAGATTCGCTTGCTGTTGTTTGTTTCTCATTTATGTCCGGTGTGTTGTTCTGCTTGTGTTTGTCTCGTGGTGACCACCTCCATCACCTACGTGCGCAATGGCACACCCACTAAACTGCTAGATTATCCAAGACGGGCAAAGACGACACACGTTAGTTATCATAATCTTATTTCGTCGAAGACTCCCGAGGCAGATATGAAATGGCCGCCGAGTGAATCCATTGATACCGCGGCTAGAATACAACCGCCAAACCTCCTGACCTTTCTCGAGTCAGAACATAGGAAGGTTATTAGGTTTAGGTTGTACAGCTTTCGCGTGTTGCGCATCTTACCAGCCCCTTTGAAAATACGTGTTTATTGTTGGTGGAATAGCATTAGGTTTAATCCCGCACAACGACCCAACGATCTGGACAGCCGTTCTGAGAACGGGCATGCTTGGCAAGTCAAGCGGGTTTCGTTCGGGTGCACTGGTTGTGAGAACTCAGACCCGTTGATAATATGGAATTCAGCACTGCCAAGCTGCCAAGTTGCGGACTTTTGCGCAAAAGAAGAGGGATGCCATATCGAGAATGATATCATATGTAGTAACTGCCACAAACAAGGCTCGGCCAGTGAAAAGCATTGTTCGGCCGAGAGATCATAGGGGTAGGAGTCATAGTACGAAGATAAGTGGAAGAATAAAAGAGTCCCAATCGATAAAATCCGCGAATGTCAATAAGAAAATCATGAGAGACGAGAGCAGTGTACACCGAGAGCAACTAAACAATAAAAGAGGAACACCCGAACTCGTTACAGTTGCCTATCCCACATATCTCGAGACAGATCACAATCGCTGACCTGAGCATATGCCGAGGCCGTTTGAGGACCTTGGTACATCCAGTAGCTCAGCTGAGCGAGGTCGCTTTCGAATAGCTGAGGTGACGGCTGCGGGGAAAGGTAGGCTTGGGATAGTTGGTAGCAATAGACTTGAGGACTAGGCATGGTAGAGTAATATGGCGACGTTTGTGGGGAGGAAGCGCTTGTAGGTGTGGTGGCTTCGCTGTAACGTCAATGTTAAACTGGCGCTCAACCGCAAGAACAAACATCATACTCACGGGTAGGTGCCCAGATCCAAGGAGAGCTCCAAGATGTCCGCGTGGGAATGTGGTGCAAAGAGTGAAAGATCGTAGTCCGATTGCTGAGGCAGAGGGTCCGGTGGTGTCGGTGCGCGCTGCTGAAGTTCTGGAGGCGAGGACGGGAGCGAAACGGGACTAGATGTGAGTTGGACAGGAGAAGAGCGTTCGCTGCCGCTGCCGCTGTCGCTGTCGCCGTCGTATACACACTCTGGCTGGACAGAGTCGAGAGGAAGACCTCGTTTAACGAGGTTTGCCACGACTACTGCATAGGCGCGGAGGCAAGCCTTGCAAGGGCGACCGGCGTCGCTACCCGAAAGCTATCAACACAGATGAATAGTAAAACGAAGAAATATGCACACCATTTCTGAGGAATTGTCAGTATAATGGATGAAGAACGTGGCGCTAAATCACTTACCGACTTGCGTTTGCGACATTGCTTGCATGCCTGCGCGACCACAGAACCATAAACTATGGCCCTAGAGGCAGGGAATTAAACGAACCTGGTTACGCCGCAGAGTTCCAGTCGACCTGGAATGCGGGCGGAAGCTTATCGATGAATACTGACAGGGCATGGACCGGGCGTCGGGACTAGACGTAGCGGACTTCGCCTTCGGCATTGTCGGGCAGGGTGGGCGAGATGTGGCGGATGAGTCCTGGGAAGTGCAGCACACAACCAGGGGCGGAAGTCGGATAGTGCTCGGTTGCTGGGCAGGGGGTAGCACCAGACACGTTATAAGGACTGGGGCGGTCCGCCTAACGGTAACGGTAACGAGCATTGCCCAGCACTTTTTGATCATCAATCGAACGGGTCCCTGTTGCTTCTTTGTCTCCATTGCCAATTGCTCTGGCTTCCAGCTGACCATGACCGACGTTGTTGACATTGACCAAATGGAGGCCACTCCACTCCCAGTGCCTTCGACATCGCGCGCACCCGCACCGAGACCTGCATCTACGGCGAGCGCCCGCAATTCAGCTACGCCTGGCCCCCAAACACCCAAGCCACCCCAGCGAATGACTCGCGCTCGAGCTGCAGCGACTGCGTCCGCATCCGGATCACACAAACGCCCAGAAGTCCCAACTGCGCGGCACCCTCTGCATCATGCCACCAATACAGCTGCTAAGCGCGAGCCAAGCTCTAGTCTTACCCCGCCACCTGATATCACTGCACACGATAAAAACTCTAGTCTAGGCGCACAAGGCGGAACTGGAAATTCCCGAGATAGCTCGGAATCTGGACAAGGCAGTGGACACGACGTGGGAGATCGACGTTCGCCTCCCTTGGTAACACGCCTGTCCCCCCACGCGGATCCAGCGGGAAGCGTTATGCGCTCCACCGCGCAGAACTACTCAAGCGCGGTGGATGACCCATCACCCGCTCCGGCCGCATCTGTTTCTCTGCCAGCCCAAGCGTCCCATGCGACTACTCAAACAACCGATGACCACCCCCCTGTCACCCTGTCTTCCCACCGTGCGCCTTCGTTACCCTCGAACCTACCGCAGAAACGGAAAAGTCGAGCATCCGACTCAGAGAGTGACGATGACCGGCCGTTGCTTTCTGAGTACATGTGTCCTATTTGCTTCTCACCGCCCAAGAGTGCGGTCATAACCCCGTGCGTTTACCAAGTTGCTTATTCCAGGTATAAGCGAGACTAACCGCCCCCATTTTGACGACATAATTCTCGTTGCACCTTGTTCGACGGACGCTTTTTACAAATTGATGTGGACTGATCCTTTCTCATTGCCCTTTGCCCTGGACATGACTTCAATCTGATCGTTCGCAACGGTATTCTCCTGCTTGCATGGGCACTGAATCTCGACCACTTGCCCCCCACCCCCTTTCTTGACATGAACCCCTCATCTCACCTCCCACCTGAACGTTGAACAACCTGCTCATTGCCAATGTGGCACCCTACTCTGATCGGTATTCTGTCTGGTACTGGGCCGGCAAATATTGCTGGCGCTGCATGATATGGCACGCGACTGGTGAAACTTGTTGGAACATCTGATATCTGGTCTGTCTTTGATGCTGGCAACGGCACACCTCGCGTGCCTACGGACTGGCCCGTTTATCCACCCCACCTTACTCCGACCTCAACTCAACGTGCCCCCTCCCGCCCATTTTCCGTTACCTTATTGTCAATTTATTTCTCCAACCAGCTGCGGCCATATCCTTTGTGGCGCTTGTCTCCACGGCGCAACGGCAGCTCGCGCAGCCAACACACAGCCCCTCTGTCCAGTCTGCCGGACACCCATCCCCGGCCTTCGGTTTGCTATGCCCGAGCCTCGCGTCAAGCCTGGCGCTGCACCTGGGAACCTAGGTCCCAACTCTGCCGGAACTGGCGCGAGGCGCCCACGTAGACGACGTATTCCTCCGGTATCGCGCACGCTAGCAAATGGAATTGCCCTTCCTACGCCAGGAGAGGAAATGGTGGACTTAGATCACATCATTGATGGGAACATAAGCGAAGTCGGGACGATAGACGTAGACGACGATGATAGCGACGGCGGAATAGAGGACGCCGGCCGGAGCGGTGTGATTGGACTAGAGTTGCTAACCATGGCGAACCTGTGAACAAGCTAGAGCGCGCAATGGCCTGGGAGGCGGAACTACGGGGCCGATCGGGGTGAAAATGACAAAGCTGGCGAGTCACCTCACTTGGGTTGAATATAGGCAAGGTTCTCATTCGAGGCTATGCGATATTGTAACTTACTTGCAGATCTGCATTGCTAAGTTCGGGTGCGGCAAACTCTGGGCGCTCGATATTTTTGACTTTTTTTCTTTCTTCTTCTAAACCTCGGCACATCCGCTAATTGGCGCGGTCAGTCATGCTGTACTCACCTGTTTGGGTACGTTACGCAAAACCATTAGCGCCTACCCAACTTTGGGCTGTACACTGTACGATCGTAACTTCTTGGCATCCCCCTAAAATCTCTGAGCGATTCGTGTCCGCAAATCCGAAAACAGTCGATCAAGCAAAGGAGGAGTTCGTTCCTCGGTGCCTTTGAATCAGCACGCGCATACTTGACCCGCATATGCGGGCAGTGTTTTAAAGGGGGGATGACCATATGCATGCTGTGCCGTCGAAATAAGGTTAAGCCCTTGGTCCTCCCGGACGCAATTCTGTGGTCTTCAAAGGTGTAAACGGCTAAGCGCCAATCACGCCCGCCCAGCTATTGTGTCTTTTTATGTAACATCATGCACTGCCCAAAGCCCGGTGTGGTGAGGCGATGATGTGAGAGCCTTCGTCCCTGTCATCTGCAATAGATTACTTGACCAAGGGGGCCTGAGCACCTGGGGTACTCGGGAACCAGATCGTGAGTGATAGGGGAACATGTAACGAAACGCTGTCTGATGCTGTGCAAGCAGTGTCAACGAAGCGGATAATGTCTGTTCGAGCCATCAAAAAAACCTACAGCGCGCGAATATAGCCAGTTCATTTCATGCGGTCTGGATCCTCGCGACTATCGATGTGGGCAACGTTCATATCCGAGTGGCCAAGAGAAATGCCAAGAAAGGCTCGGTGTTCGGATAATTCAGTTCATGCTCAGAATGTCTGTTGGGCCTTATTCAAAAATCCGAGACGCAACGAGGCTAGTGGAAATAAAAGGATGGCGGAGGTAGAATTGAGTGGACATGCCAGGATAGTGGGCGCACCAAAAGCTATATGAACGCTCTAAGATATTTTGGGACCACTGGGAACAAAGGACACAGAAACTCCATCCCAAGGATCGCAGACACGGACAGAGCCATCATAGCTACTAAATGTAACATAAAAAGCTGCCCTTCTCCACGATAGCCGACCATTTTAAGCGTTCCAGGCACAGGCAGCTTGGCTTTCAGGCCCAGAGACATCAGCAGGCCGCACGGCAGGAGCTACCGCTGACAGCCAGAGTGTGCCAGGCACCAACCATGTGGTCCAAGCATCCCACATCTGGGGCGTGTGGCTGGCAGGTGACTAAATGAAACTACCGTCCGGCGGGAACGCTCCGCGTCAGCACTTCGATCAAGAGACAATTAATGCCAAGCGCCAGTCTGCACACCCTTCGGACAAAATGGTACAATTGGCCGAGCGCTATCGGGCGAGAAGATCATCGCATACGCTAGCTGAGTCGGTATGTCCATCGAATTGCTTGACTCCTCCGTGCGTTGCATGTGTGCCCCACACTCAAGTAGCGCCATGGCTAGGACTAACCAGAACGCGGGCATCGTCCAGAAGCACTGTTCTTCGAATGAAGTGACAGCAAAGACGCTTGACTGAGTATTTCGTCTACCAGTATAGTATCTACAAGGCCAGAGGCTAATGGAGATTACCGACGAGAACACCAAAGAGTTCCCACGAATCTGAGTGTTAACCCCGTATCCCGGGCCCAGGTGATACGGTTGCCATTACTGGCAGTGATGCAGGACACTGGTGAAGAAAGTACGATGCATTGAAATCAGCTGGCGTGTGCTGTTGAGCCGGCCAGAATAGATTGAGCCTAAGACATGCGTGGAGACGCTGGGGGAACACAAAGCAGCGTGAATCTCTTCCGGTGAGAATTCCACCGAAGCTACAGAACTGGTGTGTCTCCCAAGCCGTCTAGAAGGATGAGTCTCAGTCCATAAGCTTCAGACGCGGGTCGTTTGACCAACGGAGCCAAACAACGCAAGTGCCATCGGGTGAAAACACCCCTGCTGACGCATGTTGCGTATATGCGCTGTCAGGTGAGAATATCACCAACAAAGCTCTCCCACTCACCATTAACTATTCGCTAGCTCTAGCCATTATATTATTCTTGTATCAACACACCATTTACTAAGCACCGCTCAGTGCACTAGTTCGCGTGTTCGAAATCAGTTAAATGGCTGGTGAAGGCATTGATGACCCATAGGCAAGTAGTATTGCAATATTTATCGCCATGTCGATAGAACTGCAGTATAGTATGGACACCCAGAGTCGTATGCGCCTGACAAGGATGTACCCAGGCTTGAGGCTCAAGCTTTATCCATCAAGTTGAAGTGGAGAAGTGCAGGCAGTAATTCGCTGTGCCTCACGTTGTTGCATAAGGATCGGGAAAATCACCACGACTCCGCATATAGCCAGGGAATGACGCGGGTAGCGCCGACGCCACACAGGTGCTCTATGGTATGCGTGACACAGGCCATATTAGTTGCAGCGCTGTTAGTAGTACCTTGTCTTCTTTGTCTCTGCCAAGCAGGTGAACAAGAGCCCGGAAGCTAGCGGTCAAATGTGTTTGCCCAGTCCGGGGTAATATTTAAGGTGCGCTCGCTACGGCCAGAGAAGCAGAGCTGAACCTATCTTGTATCGCAGGGGGAGACGCTGCAATCCAACCTCGTAGCTCGCTATTTTAGCACGTGCTTACGTATCAAATGTTTGCTACAAGCCCATTCACATTTTCCTATGTTCTCAGACCAAAAATTTATCTTCAGTATCCGTTCAAACCTAATAACCAAGATGACCCACCTGCAGGTGACAAAGATGAAACTATGTATGGGGTTACGACCGAGCAAATTGCTCTCATAACCCCCCTTCGGTGTAGCAACCGAACATGTTACGTTTCCTTCCTGCACGAACCTACCAAAGTTCGCCTCAGATGACGCCATCGGTTGAGGTACCGTTTTAGTGTGGGACCTGAGCCGGCTGCTGATGGCGCTTATCCGCAACCTAAATAGGAGAATGAGCCACGCGTGCCGGGCTGGTGCTCGCACACTGCCCACGGACAAAAAGCCAAAGACCTCTAGCAGTGCGCTGGATAGGGATTCAAGTGGCAGAGCATCGCCCAAGCCGCTTTGGAGCCACGCAACCGTCAACTTGAGTACCGTCCAGCTCCTATCTTTGCCTCCCTTGGTGCGTTCTTCATGGGGTAAAGGTACAATTGAAGCAACGCACGGGTCGAAGTCCAGTACTAGGACGACCGTTGGGGGCGGTCTAGTTCCTGGAACTGGCCCAGCAGTTGATTTCGACCGCTCCGAAGCCAAACGATTTGAAACTAGGGCGATGGCGTATCCAGCGTATCCTCGGCAACTGCTCGCAGTAATTTGTTGATAGCAAGGGTGTCTCCAGTCGAGTGGTAATCTCAGAGGATGTGGCCGAGTCAGAGCCCGAGCCCGAGCACCCCGTTGACACGTGACCCTGGACCAGGGGTATGGACTTACATAAGGGCCAGGTCTGCCGTGTTATGCTGAGCGTAATGATGAGCGAGCGCCGAGATTGGCGCAAATTTTCAACGTTTTAAATTCGAGACTGTGCTCCAATATTGATTGCTACTCTTTCAGTAGATCTATGCGCACGCCTTATACAGGAGTGCATTCATCCGAACCTGACGTGCAACAAGATTGTAGAAGGGCTGAACCGAATTGAGATAGTACAGAGTATTATGCGTAGCTGTTTGAATGGTGCATCACTGACGTATATAAATGTCTCTCGTGCCTTGAAATTGGCTTTCGATTTCTTGGTTAACGATGTTGATTCAAATGACTACCCATCCACATATGGTTGTCCAGTAGACAATAACTAAACGACGGTAGGTGTAGGGTCAAACAAAGGGTTTTGGCGAAGAATGATGGTTCAGGCGCAGAAAAACAGATAAGGAAAGGAGAGTATAGGTAGTGAGAGAAAGGGGCATAGGGGTGAGCGTATGTGCTCAGATTCAGAAGCCGCCGAACCCAAACAGGCGGCGCCGCATGCGCAGAGGCGCATCGGAGAGTAGTGTAGGGCTGTTCTCGTCGTCCAAGTCGAGTTGAGGTCTGCTTTGTTTCGGTGGTTGAGCTACGCGAGTGCGCGAAGCAAAGGGGTTGAAGCGCACGCTGGACTTGGCGTGCGTGCGCTGGGCTTGAACCACAGGGGTTGGCATAAGAGCAGGGGTGGGTACCGAAGCTGGAGCGTGTTTAGAACTGTATGAGCTAGAGAAATTAGCTTGTCGATTGGCCGACCGAAATGGGTTCGCCACTCGTCTCCCAATACCGGGCCTGCGAGCCGCAGTAGGTGGCAGGTGCAGCGAGCTCAGGCGGTCAAAGTCTGCGATGATATCTGCCACACTCTGTGAACCGTAGTGCTTGACCAGCGTGCGGACGAGCTCGAGGAAATTGAGGAGCAGTTGGGTGTCGGCCAAGCTGCGGTTGGAGTGCTGAACGTGATTATATCATTATTGGCGACTGGATTAGGAAGCTGCGGCACTAACCTTCCAGTGTGTGGGATTCTTGCTTAGCATAGCGCCAGATATACTGAGGGTTACAAAGTCGTCGAATATGTGAGCCGGTGTTTCCTATTCAGCATGAAAAGCGATGAGCATTCAGGGGTTACACAACACGGTCAAACATAGGCGCCACCCACCATGATGGAGTCGAAATGAAAGGCGACATCGACCTTATAAATTGCACATAGGATAGATATCTCGTCGCGAAGGGAGAGAATATAATTGATTGCAATAGGCTTGAGTACGAAATGAGGGACAGTGGCCTGGCAAACTAGTTAGCCTCGAGCAATAAAGAGTAGGGGGGACATGTACGATGAGGGCCATTGTAGTGATAATTATGCCGGTGAGCAGGTTGGTAGCCGAGTGGTAGAAGCCAAGAGCGAGCAAGGTACGCTCGAGGCGGTTGTGAAAGTCGACGGCAGGCTGATTGGCGTTCATAGTGTTCTCTCCGGAAGTGGTCTGACTGCGATCAGACGGGGGTGGTTGAGAGTATGCGAACGACGAACGAATATAGACAGACCAGCTTTATATGGGGACATATAACTCCGTCGCTGAGAGAATTACGACGATCGGGCGAGCGTGTCCCAATGAAGTCGCCTATTTTGGAAGGTGGGACTTCCGAAAAGGTAAGTTGGTCGTTTAGAACAATATGGTCTAAGCTATACAATTAATATATCTGTGTGGGGGGCTGAATTGCGTAGACATATGCGCAGACGATGGGGTGAAGAATGCTGGAGTAAAAGACCAATTGTAGAAGGGGCGGGAGTTGTTTGCACGAATACCGCAAGTCACGTGATTTGGAGGCTTCTACTGAACCCCACTAGCCCAAGCTGGAACACTGAATTGGTCGGTGAATTCGTTCGAGGTGAGGAGGAGAAGGTTGGGATTGGTCCACCTCAATGTCCAGCCTTTGGACTCAGTTCAGGGTTCCCGACGACACTCGGGCTCCCAAGTAACTTCTTTTGGCTTCCAGTCCCGCTGCGGCGAGAGCTATAGTATCATAAGGCCCCAGAGAAATTCCAAAGTCCTGATCTCGGAGTTAGTCCAGCTCCCAGCAGATTAAAGTTGTCGTTCATCCAAATTAAAAACAGGTCGATACTAGTGCCCTGCTCCCTGGACACCGAACCTTTCTAAAGCTACAACATAAGCCCGAAATTGGTAAATTCGGAAGCTGTTGGTGGTCGTGGTCGACATCAAGCAATCGGCTGCGGATGACCTGTCAGACGCTATATCAAATCGCCGAAGATATTCCCAATTACCACCACCCCATAAGAGCCTTCATCACTCCTTACCTCTTGCCTCTTCCCTCACTGCCAGCGCGGGCGCAACCCAAATACAAAACGTTCAGCGCAACCCCCAGTTCCGTTTCTTACTCCACTGGCGCTTGGCATCACCGCCACATTCAGGTCCGTATCCATGGCTATGCGCGTTCTCCGCTTGCTTTGAACCTCATCTGCAACTCTGGAGTTTAGCCTACCACTGGTAAATCTCGGATATTTTGTGTAAACCATGTCTGGAGCTGGTACTAGCACCGAACCGAGGCCATCGAGACTCAAGGTGGTAAGTAATACGATTTCCCATATTTTGGGGGTGTGGGAATTGACGGATTGACAGGCCGCATCGGTTTCGTTTTACATGGTTGCTGCCATTGCTGTGGGTTTGAATCTGCTACAATCCGCCATACAATGTCTAACTTTTGCCTTGTATAACTAGATGATCCTTGCGTAGGTCCCTCACATATCTATCGGGCATGACCTGATGATCGGGGGTAGGAACAAATGGATCCTGAACAAAACAGACGTACCCGTGTTCTTCCTGTTCTGCCAGCTATTGGTCGCCATACTTTTGTTTCTGGTGGCGCATGTCGTTGGATTATTGCGTCTTCCCAGGATGGTGGATCTGGCGTTGTTGAAGGGGCTCGCGCCGATGATCACTCTCACTGTTCTCAATCTCAAGTAAGCTTCACCCTGCTTGCATCCCGGTCGTCTCCTGACGTACATCTAGTTTCAACAACTTTTGCCTGAAATATGTCGATGCATCATTCTATCAAGTCGCTCGCGGGCTTGTCCTTCCGTTCACGGTCGTCACTTCTCTCATCTTCCTCGGTGCCGCGCCGCCATCGCGCCGGATCTTGCTCGCCTGCACCATCGTCACAGGCGGGTTCTTTACTGGTGTCTTCTTGGACCACGTCACTGTCAGCGGCCTCGCTAAATCCAGCACTTCAGCCGCCGCAAAGTCGGGCCCCTCGCCGCTAGGCGTTTTCTTTGGGATCTTGTCCTCAATGTCGACGGCAATGCACGCGGTTGTGATAAAGCGCGCGTTGGATGTCGTAGATGGCTCGGCGATCGATCTGGCGTGGTACACGAATCTATTGAGTGCGGTGGGGATTCTGCCAATTATGTTCGTCGCGGGTGAGGTTCCGGGGATTATGAAGTTGCTCTTCGGACCGGATGGTTCAGTTGCAGGGGCGGGCGAGAGCGTGCTGGTCGCGTTTTTGTGGGGTACGGCTGTCACGGTACGTTATTGCTCTCGGCTCGAGGCCGACTCGGCAACTGAATTTTTGGATACAGGGGGTGTTTGGGTTCCTCATATGCGTAGCCACGCTATTCAGCATCAAAATCACGTCTCCGATTACGCATATGGTGTCGTCGGCCGTGCGTGGAGTGATCCAGACGTTCTTCGGTGTTTGGATATTCGGGGACATTGTGTCGCTGTACGTAGTTTTATGTCATCTGGGCGCGATAGTGGCTCATTGTTTGATGTACAGCGGGCGAGGGACGTCTATTGCGCTGATCCTGGCCGGTTCAATTTATTACACATGGGTCAAACACGTGGAGGGGGTGAAGAAGGAGACGCTGCCGAGCCAGGCGGGCGGGTCGTCGTCGCGGAGCGGCTACGAGCCCGTCCCGATGGAGGATCTCAAGGCGAGGGCGAGTGTGAATGGTGAAAGGCATTCCGAAAGGCAGGATTAGATACCAAAAACGATAGAGTGTATATATTTTTCGTATAATTATTGGCGCCGTGGCTGTGTTAGGGTCCCATGCATGTTGTCACACGCCGACACTGAAATTAGGCGGGTTTTCTGCTCTCCTCTGCCTCTACCGCACTCGACGCTCACGACCCTTATGACGACGCCCATCTACTCACCCTCCAACACTCCTTCTCTCCGGTCCCACAAGCGTTCCAGCCGTTCCCGCCCATCGCCCCGCTCGTCCCCTTTGCCCGCCCCGATGGCGCCAACGTATGTCCCCGGCACAACCGGTGCCGTCTTCCTCCCGAAGCGGTCCCCCTCGGTCGGCCTCCGACTGCGACGACAGGACAGCGAAACGCCCGGCTCAGTCGACGTGGGCGTTCAGGTCGGCGGCGGGCTCGGTCCACACGACCTGTATATCCAGGAGGACGACCTGTCGACGCCCGAGTTGCTCGAGCCACCAGCACTGCCCGCGCCAGCCAAGATCGACTGGGAGATCCCGCGCAAGGCGCTGCATTCGTCCATTGGTGCGTCCAAGCCATGCTCAGTCTGCGTGTTGGTGTTGGTGCTCATGTTCGGGTGGCAGGTTTCCTCGTTCTGCCGTTGTACTTTTCCCGGCCAGAGGTTGCGCCCATTGTCAACGTTCTCGTCGCTGGCCTGGCGTTTGTCTCTGCCGCTGATGCCCTCCGACTCAACTGCCGACCGTTTGCGCAGCTGTACGAAAAGTTGCTCGGCGCGTTTATGCGAGAAAGCGAAAAGGTGTGTTGATGTTCGTCATCCCACGTTGTAACTCGGCTGAACCTCTTCTAGACAAAGATCAACGGCGTTATCTGGTATCTCGTTGGTGTGATATTCGTGCTCAAGTTTTACCCCCGCGATGTTGCAGTGATCTCTATCCTCATGTGAGTGACTTCATAACCTACGCAGTAGCTTGATTGGATGACGATCCTGCCCGCCTTCCCAGTTTGTCCTGGTGTGACACTGCGGCTTCAACAGTCGGCCGGGCGTGGGGCCGCTACACTCCCAAGTTGCCCCGCAGCCTCCTCTTCATCCCCATCGCGCCGCGCAAGTCTCT
Source organism: Ceratobasidium sp. 414 (assembly GCA_019616945.1). Classification (NCBI taxonomy): domain Eukaryota; kingdom Fungi; phylum Basidiomycota; class Agaricomycetes; order Cantharellales; family Ceratobasidiaceae; genus Ceratobasidium; species Ceratobasidium sp. 414. The sequence continues at coordinate 22,272 of WSTK01000195.1, read as the reverse complement.
CGCCGGTGCACTCGGGGCTGTTGTCACCGGCTCGCTCATCGCTTTCTCCTTTTGGGGCTGGGCTGTGACACCCGAGTTTATCGTCGACGAGCCGCCAGTGTGGTGCTGGAACCGAACAAGCATCGCTGGTGGCTGGCTGGGGCTTGGTGCGCTGAGTCTGGCTTCGGGCTTGGTTGCTGGTGTCACCGAGGCGCTCGGTAAGTCGGTTATCGCTCTCTGCCCTGGGTGGGACCGGAGCTGACCATATTTGGACAGATATTGGGGGGTTGGACGATAACTTGACGCTGCCTGTGATCAGTGGTGCCCTCATATGGGGTGTTTCGCGCCTCATCGCGGCACTATAGAGACCTAGATAGTTGTTATTTTTCTTTCTTTTTCTATCGTTCCAATGGTGTCTTGATCTCGACCGCCCGGCTGCTGGATACCCGACCCCGACGCTACCTCGACCACCTTATCTCACCCCGTAGTTGCTTGCTTCTCGTTCCATTTCCTCGTGCATGCACACACCGCCTGAAGTCTTCTCACGTCCATCTAACTTGTTTTTCCTTGTCTGTTTTACTTAATCTGTAATCTTTTGGATCTGACTGCTCCACGTGTTGCTGTGCTGTATTCTGGACGTCATTTAAATTGTTCCTCTACCTTTACATTTTTTCTTGTCTGTCAGGTGCAAAGCATGGAGTGATATCGGGTGCCCGATGTTCTTTACAAAGTATAATGTCGATAATTTGACCCAGTAAATTTCAATTTTATCTTGTTGACAGTTTCACGTGACTTTACGCAATGTTTGATTACGTTTATACTCTGCGAAGTAACGATTACAAGACAGCACTATACAAAGCGGGGACCGGGACAAGTGACAGACATATGGGGGAGCGTGACGAGTGTATATTGAGGGACAAAGAAGGAAACAAGGGTGAGATAACTAGGCCTTGTCAATGGTTGAGATGGTTGTCGGCGCGATCCGACGTTTCTTTTTGGCTGGTTCGGGCGCCGCGGCAGATGAATCAGATGTGGTGCTAGCTGGGGTTGGTTCGGTGTTCGGTCCTGGTGCAGGGGCAGTAGCCGTAGTTGGAGTAGTCGGAACCGCTGGCTCGGCGCTCCTCTTCAGCACGCCTGCACTCGACGAGCGTGGAATGGAAACTGGCAATGGAACAGTTCCGATCGCAGGCGATGCACTCGGTCGCACGGGCGTACGATTCGACATGGAGTGCGAATGCGAGTGCGAGTGGGGGTGCGAATGCGAGGCGGCGATCGAGTGCAGTTGGAGGTTGTGTTGCTGGGTATGATACAGTGGGAGGACGTCGTCAAATACAACGAGCGAGCAGTACCCGTCTGAGGATGCGAGCATGAGAGATTGGCCGTCTGGTGCCCTGTAATACCATCATCAATCGTTAGTGAACGGAAAAGAGCGGACACCAGGGAGGACGTACCAAGCCATATCCGTAAAACTACTATAATGCAGATTCGTAAACATGCAAATCGGCCCCGCTTGCTGTGTGTCATAGATCATGACCGTGTCCTGAGTTGCCACTGCGAACAACATGCGATAGGGCAAGGCAAAGACCGACCCGGTACTGGTGTTCGGTTTCGACTCGGCCGTCAGTTTGGGTTCGGGGAGTGTTTTCGAGGACCCGCTCGGTGTGGCGGGGACAGATCCGGGGCCGCTCATCGAGACGTTGGACGGCGCAGGCGAGGGAGGCTGCACCTGTCCCAGGGCGGGGCCCGTTGACGTTCCTCCGCCCCCTCCCAGATCGACTTGCATAACCTGCTCCTTTCCAACCTCCAACGCCACTCTCTTCATCTCTCCGCCCGCACCAACCACGCCCGACCGAAGCTCGAACAATAACGGGCAAAACTTGACAGCGACACTCGCACGCTTGTATCCAGGCAAATGCGCAATCGGGTTCTGTCCGCTCGACAAACCGGCGCGCGCGTAAATATACACGCTCGACTGAACGGTCGCCTCGGCGCCCGTGAGCGGTTTTTCGCGTTTCGGTCGGACGGGGGGATCGTCTGGTGCACGGCTCGATGCACGCGAACTCGGTGCAGGCGTCCCAGCGCGCGCATCGGCTGTAGGAATGTGCGTATGGTCGTCGAATTGGCCGGCGGGAGTGAGCATAAGTGCGCCATCGGGGCTAAACGTCAGCCTTCGGAAAAAGTTGGTAAAGTTTTCGTCGCCGTAGAGTTTGGTCGCCCATGCAGCGGTGTTGGAGCTCGTCGGGAGTGGCGTGCGGATGGCGGGCAAGGGTGGCATCGGGCTGGGGGAGCGGCCGTACCGGCCCATGCTCGAGTGCGGCGGGCTTGGCGCCGCGGCAGAGCTAAACGAGGACCGGCGCGAAGACGAGGGCGGGAACATTGGAGCCGACGTGTGCACGGGTGTGCTCGCGATGGACGTGGCGGGCGTAAGCGGTGCGGTCAGTTGGGTTGTTGGTGCGGTCGAGGACGCGCGACGATGTGGGTTCTGGTTCGGCGTGGAGATGATGAGTGTCGTGGGTTCGCGGTCGAGTTCGCTCGGGCGCTCGCTGGCCGAAGTGATGATCGACTCGCTGTCGCTAGCGTTGGACTGGCGACGAACCATCCGCGGCGGTGGGTTCCGGCTCGGCGTGCGGGTCTGGCGGACTTTCATGCGAGAGTTTTTGCCCACCGCATGAGTTTCAAACACACCACGTTTGGTTGAGATGGCATGCACGTGGACCGAGCGGTCTGAGCTCTGAGTAGCAAGGAACTCGTTGAGCGGGTCCCAGGCGACGCCCTGGACATAGTGTGCGTGCTCGGTAATCTCGCGCACGATGGTCCCGTCTGCGGCGTTGTGCACGCGTGCAGTGTTGTCGGTGCTCCCGGTGACGATATACTCGCCGTTGGGACTCCAGGCGAGGTCGTACACTTCGCGGGTGGTCGTCCTAAAAAGTACTTATGAGAATGTTGGCGGGGTTGGAGCGGAGGGCGCTTACCGAATGACAACGCGGGCCCGCCAGTGTTCCTTCTCATACTGCTGTTCCTCGGCGCTCTCGCCAAAGTTGTGCACCGGCCGGTCGGTGGGGGACCATATAGCAAGCATACCATCGTCCCCGGCAGACGCGATGAATTCACCTAGGGCAGGTTGGCGAAAATAGCTTACGATTGATGAGCGTGCGTACCATTTGGACTGAAGCGCACCACGTTGACGGCGGCGGTGTGTTTGGCGAGCGTGGCGAGGTACTCGACGCGCGATGGCTGAGGTGCGGTCGTCCCCGCCGAGGACGTCACATTGGGATAGACCATCCACACCTGGCGGAACCAGCTCAGCACGGCGACACCCAATAGTCTGACCGCTACTCACCCGGATATTATTATCTCCTCCGCCCGTCACCAACCTATAGCACTGGCCATATCCCGGGCCCGTCGCGTCCTTGTCCTTGTCGCGGCCTTGTTGTATCCTCGGTGCAACGAGTTTCTTGAGCTGGTTCACGGGCAGCGGCTGAAAGTCGCAGGCGTAGATCGGCTCGCTGTAGTTCTTCTCTGCGCTGTGGTGCCATCGGATCTCGAGTGTTCGGACTCGTACGGACATCGTGGTCGTCGTGGTTGGGGCTCTGGTCGCTGCAGATCGACCCTCGTGAGCGGGACGTTTGCCTGTGCTTGGCACCGCTGGACCTTCGCAGTTCAGGGTCACTGTGCTGGCCAATCATCTTTATTTCCCAGCATGGTCTACAGTTCCCGAGCAAAGGGTGATTCAGTTGTCATGACTCGAACGCAACGCTACTTCTAGTGAAACCTTACCTTTTACCTTTGCGTTTACACGGCGACCCGTTTCTCAACAAATTAATTTATTGGACTAAATATGCTCTGACGGTTTCTATCTCGACCACCACAACACAATACTATGACCAGACCATAATTCCGACACCCTGGGGGTACCGTAGCGAACAGCCTAAAGACAGCCCTTGGAGCACAAGACGCGAGGCAGCCCCATCCTTCGGCATTGGTCTAGTCTTGGGTGTCCCTTGACAAGTGGGTGTCAGAACCGACGTGTGACTTGTTCAAGACTTGTTCTAGCACCTGGATTGAGGGCCCGCAATTCCACCTCTTCCCAACTCCCGGAACCTTAAAACACCAGTTTTAGCTTAAAATCGACGTTTTCGACACCGTCTGACACCGTCTGACACCCGACTAGGAACCGTCACCCTCTAGCGTGTTGGGCGATGTTTGCATACGGGCTGTGAGGGTCTGCTGGAACACTCTTTTGGTTCGGGTGGTCGAGTCACGTGAAAAACAACCTCAGGAAAAAACAAAACAAAAAACAAGGACAAGCAGGCGTGTAGCAGTGTAAAATTGGATATATACAAAATAGGATCCCACGTTGCTCGACGCTTCCTCAGCATACAGCCTCCGGTCCCTCCTGCAACCTCATCCCCTGGCCCTCGCCTGCTGCGGATTCGCACACTTACCTCTCGGTTACTTGTAACTGCAATACACGCATACGCACGGTCTACCCTCCCAACCTCTCTTGCTAGCCCCTTGCGTCCACCATTGACTCTTTGCTGTGCCACGATGACACTGGGCAAACGAGCTGCCGCTATGATGGACTTGCTTGAGGCTTTGGACGAAGAGTGGGAAGCGGAAGTACTCAATTTGGTTGACAATGGCGCGATGAGCGACAGCGACGATGAATATGACATCTTGCAAGCCGAGTTGCATCACATGCGTGACTGCATGAACTGGCAACACGAGCTGGGCGAAAACGAGAATGAGCAAGTAAATTCTATGCATGAAAAAATCTTACGGTCGATGGATGAGGATGATCGACTTTCCTTCATCCATGGGCTGGGAGACGAGCCGTCGATGGATGACCTTGAGCATGCGCGTGCATTGCTTTTTGCGCTAGTGATGGAGCCGGATGTGGATGAAGAACCCGTTGAAGACAATACAGGTGTGAGAAAGAGAGCGAAGACTCACAAGGTTCGGCAGCCGTATACCATTACATGCGCCCTTAAGAAAACGAACTGGTTCGAGAGGTCGTTCAAGTGGGAAAACGACCAGTTCCGGGCATTCTATCGGTTAGTTCCACATCTGTATTTAGCTCAAACATACTCACCTCCATGAATTATAGGATGTCGAAGCACACATTCCAGGAGGTAGTCAGAATTCTGGAAGAGAACCCGTTATTCAAGTCCAACGGCTGTAAGCCACAGCGATCAGTTACTTACCAATTAGGAGTTTTCCTCTTGCGTTATGGCAGCTTGGGCGCGGGTGCAAGATACCCAATGATGCTGACGGGCATTGGCGAGGGGACCGTACTACTCTACTGCCGACGCGTTATCCGTGCAATCCGCGAGTTCGGCCCGTCATGTATTGGTTGGCCGAGTGCAGAGCGGAAAGCCGTCATCAAGGCTGGCTTCAAGGGGAAATGTGGGCTTGACGACGTTATCGGCGCGCTAGATGGGTCGCTCCTCAAGCTTGCAAACAAACCTCAAGTCGAGGGTGACTCATACATCTCCAGAAAGGGGACAGCATCGGTAAGTATATCTAGAATGCTTGTTTTTGGGGGCGTGCTTACTCTTTGGGCAGGTTACAGTTCAGGTGATCACTGATCATGAAGGACGTATTATTTCGTATCAGTGCGGGCTGCCGGGAAGTAAGAATGATATGTACGTATGGAAGAATTCGGTTGTGCATCAAAAGCGCCACAAGCTGTTCGAGCCAGGAGAATTTCTGTTGGCGGACGGAGGTAAATAGTCTTTGCATGATTCCTAGAAGAAAAAACTGCTCACTGGGTAGACAAATAGGTTATCCCCTCAGCCGATTTGTCCTTATCCCCTTCAGTAGGCCTGAGCGACGGATTGACGGTGATCGTAAACGCACCTTCAACAGGCGGATTTCAAAGGCGCGCGTGATTATTGAGTGCACATTTGGTCGGTTGAAGGCTCGGTTCCCCTCGTTGCACAGGTTGGGCGCGGTAGAGGACATGAAAGACCTCTATCGGTCGATTGAGGCGATGCTTATTCTCCACAACATGTGTTACGATCTGCACGATCGACCAGATGGGTTTGTTGACAGCTTTACACAGTTGCGCATTGAGAATGGCGAGACCGTATATGACTATGTTGCTCAAGAATCGAGTTCGTCAGATGATGACGACGAAGGAGGGTTAGTGGAAGAGGAGGATGTACTTAACGAGGGTCGGAGACTCCGCAACCGGTATTTAGATACGCTGTGCCCCGTTTAAGCTGCAGATGTCGAACAGTAATCTAGTGGTCAATGTATGTTTGGATTACTCGTATAGAACACAAGTTTTGTTCGGAATAATCAAACATAAACTATATACGTGGATGTGTCAGTAAATGTCTGGCGTGAACAAAGATATCAACGAACTGGATAATATGAACTGGTCGTGGACTGGTCGTAAACATGATGGTCTACAACATGTTGTGTTTTAGTTGATGCATCGAGTTAGTTGCACAAACATACCGTACTAAAATCAAAACAGAGAGCGCACGCGTATACTCGACTACACACGGTCATCCCGCACAAGCTCTGGCCACTTGTCACGCTGATGTGAGTGCTGGACCTCACCGCCGTGGTTGATGCGACTGTTGTTGGCGTGGCGAGGCGAACTTGTACAACCACCGCCAGAGCCATGTAGACCAGAAGGTTGCAAGGGAGGGAGCCGAATTGGAGAAGCCAAGGACAAAGGACGAGAGGCTGGGGACAAGGTTGCACGAGTGTAATTGGGCATTTCAGGGGGCACGACACTCGGGGCGCGAGCAGGAGCAGCGACGTCTGGAGCATGCAAAGTGGATGTGCCGGCCCTCAGAGCATTGCGAAGAAGTTGAACGGCATCCAGGTAACACGGGTGGCTCGGGCCGCACTCGACAATCGAAGTCGCAAGTTGTTTGTCCTTCTCCGCCTGCTCGGAGTTGAGCCTCGCTGTGGTCTCGAGTTGCGCAAGCCCAAACTTGGCAACGGCTAACTGATGTGACTGTTCACGGAAGCGCTCACTCTTCTCCTGCTCGCGCTCAAGCAGCCCAAGTTTATTCCTCTCCGTCTCCTGTTTGATCGCCACAACCTTCGCGTGCAGGTCATGCTTGCTGGCCTGGGTCTCCCGGATGATCTCGATCGCAGTCGGCTGTGACACCTCATCCAGCAGGTTAATCTCCGGGGTGCTTGATGACCTCCGATTTCCGACACGTGGAGGGACAGATTTGTGAGGGACAGCGAGTGAGGTAGTGCCAGAAATGTGAGGATCGGTGGGGGCAGAAGAGCGAGTACGCGAAGCAGAGGTAGAGGCCGAGATCTCGGATACGGTCGTGGACGATGGAGCGGACGGCAAAGATGACACAGAACCTCCAACAGCCGAGTTCACCTGCCAAGTGATCACCGGTGGGGCATCGGCCTTGCCTTTGCCCTTTGTCTTCCTCGGAGCAGCCGGCTTGGGAGCGGCTGGCTTGGGAGCAGTCGGCTTGGGAGCAGTCGGCTTGGAAGTAGTCGGCTTTGAGGCGGCCAACTTCAAGGCTGAACCTTGAGTGCCATGAGCGACAGTGTTCGAACTGGAGCGAGAGCCGTTGGGCGCACCAATACGCTTGGGGCGAGGGGAGATTGCACCGTCGTGCATCTCAATCACAGAATAGATAGGATGGTCCTTTAAACTACAGATTAAAATTCAGTAATCGAATCAGGAATACTCGAAAAATACATACAGCATGTCAAGTCCTGTAAACCAACTGTTGGTGCCGTTGCGACAATAACAAATATATCTCCAGGCATTGAACGTCTTGAGCAGCCCGTACATTGTTTGATAATGACTAATCCGAGGCCCAATTTCGTCGATAAGTTCATCGTCTCGACGGCTGAAGTCGTACTGGATGTGATTCAGTCGATCGAACAAGCGGATTTGCTGGTACGTCAAAGCAACAGCACGAAGCATCCGATGAAGTGCTGGGTTGCGGCGCCCGTTGAAGAAAACTCCCTCACGAAGCTATACACTCATAAGTACCCAATCAAGTGCCACGTTTTAATGGAAGTACATACGTTCTGGAGCGAAATATGGTACTTGGGGTGCTTGCCTTGGTATGTCGGCAGGCGAAGCGCACCAATAATCCCTGGACACCTGGGCGGGAACTTGTAAAGGTAGTACTCGATAATAAGGTACTCCTCCCATATCATCCTGCAGCACCCGTGGCGACCTTCCTTCAGCAAAATGGTGGTAAGTTCGCGGCCAAGGTACGGCGGACCACCTGGGTAACGGCTCGGAGGGTGGAAGCTTTTCCAGCTCCGATACCAGTCGGCGTCAGCATGTTTGATGTCCAGAAGAGCGGGGTCGTCCGCCCCCACCTCCTCCCTCAACTCTTCCTCATTGTACTCGCCGTCTTCCTCATCCAGTAGCGCATCCTCTCTCATCCACTCCAAGCGTCGTGCCGAGGGACCAAACGCGAGCTCAAATTCTGGTGGCGATGAGTCGTGTTCATACGGCAGAGCGCAAACAGGAGAAGCCATTGGCATAGGTTGAAAAGCGTAGGGACTATACGCAGCCCCGAGACTCGGCGAAGGAATACGCATGGGGCCAGATGGCCGTGGCACCGGGTTGTATACAGCTGGCGTGGTCACGCGAGAAGTGCTTGGGGTGAGAGGGGCATGGACATTCGTAGTGGTAGGTACTTGAAGAGACCTATCCACAACAGAGAGAGGAGGCAAATGCATGCCACGAGAAGCCGAAGAGCCATAACCGGAGGTAAGGCCATTATCCAGGCATGCGGGTACTTGCGGTACCAGAGTGTAGCGTGTGCCCGAAACATGATCCAACGAAACAGCTGAGGAGGTGGAAGTGGCGGGAGCCGAATGGATAGGAGGCAGACGAGACACAAACGAGGAACTCAAAGACGTGATGGGGGGCAGCACGGGATGGCCATGGGTCTCCGTCGCTGCAAATGGAGTAGCAGGGGTTGCACGCCACAAGCCGTTGGCAGCCTCCAAAGCATGACCATGGGTATAATCGTGAGCCAAGTGCGTAGAATTGCCGGCCGGCCCATGCAAGTTGCCAATAAACGCCTGTCGTTTTATGGATGTAAGCAAACAGTAGAATCGGGTAATGGAGCGATACATACGTCATGAAGAGGAGTGTCGCGACGATGCGGGCTAGTTTCCGAGAAGTGATCTTGGGTATGGCCATAGACCGGGTGTACTGCACCGTCAATAAATATCTGTGGTTCATAAGGTAAGTAACGTGCTCAGAGAAGGAGACAGTACATACGCTGTCCAAAGGAGCATCGACACGGGAAGGTTCTTGACCGTGTGCTTCACTGCGTATGCCTACCAACAAGAGAAAACACAGTATCAATATACGATAAAACACCACAAGGAATGAAATAACACGTACGACGCTTTGTGGCACGGGGATTGTCGTTAGATGTGCCAGTGAGAGCGCGAGGACGAAGCGGGGGTGTTTGGGAGTTATAAGAGACGTTAGAGTCATGGATTGAGGGATACACAGCACCCGCTGCATTGAGTTCGGCTGCGGTGGGCTGGGAAAGTAACGTAAGTAACCAAATACAGCAGTGGGTTTAACTATCCCTACCGCTCGAGACCCGTAGCTAGAGTAGAACTGACTAAAGGAAAATTAGTAATCAGGCCGAGTTAATGTGAATAAAGTTCACCTTTCGTCGGGCATGAGATACGAGTCAAAAAGAGAACAAGGAAGAATACGATCGAGGAGGTTGCAGAGTTCGATAAGACGCTGAGTACTATAATCACGATGCAATGCGGCCCCGTATTGGGAGATGAGAGGGGTGAGGTTGGACGGTGGCATGACGCTGCTTTTAAGCCAGTAGATTACTGAGAAAAATATGAGATTTTGCGAGGGACAAGTGCAGATCGAGAAGGGAGAAGGGTCACGTGACAGCAGTTGTTCATTCCCTTCCACCTAACCATGCTGCCGCACCTGTCGCCGCTCCAAAAATACATGGCTCCAGACTCATTGGCGACAGCCAAAGCCAAAGCCGGGCCAATGGCGTTTCCTGTCCATGTCCCATGTGCCTTGGAGTCAGCCACTGGTGCCCCCCAAAGTGCAACATATACGGTGAGCTATATATTTTTCATATTTATCTTATTTTACTACTCCCATATTGGAGTTATACAGGAACACACGTGTTATGCATCTAATTGGCTAGGACGAAGAAGGGAAAGGTGTTGGTACGTTTCGCTGACTGATCTCCAGCACTAACTCCACTGCTACCTGCAGCCACTCGGATGCGCACACTTTCTGTCAGGCGCGCACACTTTCTGTCAGGTGCGCACACTTTCCGCCTCGTGTTGCAGGCCGAGGCCGCCACGGAGCCCCATATTGCATGCCAACGCCACCTTCAACATTACCAGTATCACACTCTCCGGCGATCGCGACTTATATTTCTGTCACGCTCTATTCATTTGGTATGTTCACATACTCGCCCTGGCATCAATTGACACGTTTTGGGGCAGGCAGACACACCAAGATGGTTTATCCGAATGGTCCAGCGCTGTCACACTGCACAGTTCGCAAGTTGAGAACCGCATCCCTGTTTATTTCCATCAATAGCTTGTCTGCTAGGATGCTTACAGGTACATCTGGCTATTTTTACTATTTGCAAGAAAACCTGCCCACTCACCAGAGTTGCACCCGTCCATCCCTTCCATCCTTCAGCTCGATCGAGTATGATGCAAGCTGCTACCCCTGCCACCATTTTTGCGACCGCCGCTTACTTAGACTTTGTTACCAGACTAAGCATGGCCGTCGTTTTTCCTCTTGCACAGTTCGAAGCGTTCACCGAACAGATACCTCGCCTTTCTGAGGCTGAATACCTGTCCGCCGTTCGCCTATTTGCTCCTGACCGCGACGTTCGCGAGACTGACATTGAGCTCACATCGTTCTATACAACATACGTGGGGTCTTTATGCCAAAGCTTTGAGACGGTTCGCACGCGAGTCATGCATCAAACCCGATCTTTTCGTTCTATCATTTTGGACTACGACCAGGAGTTCCCAAATGGCCTTGACGTCAACGGTAACCTTGTACCCGAGCCAGAGTCTGTAGCCATCAGTCGAATGGGCCTTCGAGTCTCCAACGCGCTTTCCGAGTACACCATCGATCTGTTCCTGGGCCCGCGCGACTTTCGACGTATGAAACTAACATTCCTTATTGTTCAGACGCTCCGGGCAACAGGACCAGTTGACAGTCTAGATATGACGGGCCTACCAAACGCTCTCGAGGTACGCTTTTCCCGTCCCTATTCTCGCTGTTCTATCTGACTACAATAGTGATATAGGTACTCTGTGACACCTTCGCTCGCCTCGATATTCTTAACCATCCATCCTTGGTCGACGCCAGTTCTACCAGCAATGACTCGGATTCGCTCAACGACATGCAATCAACCGACGACGATATTCATACCAATAGTGCTGAAGATAACACTGATATCGATACCACCGATGACGCTTCTGACACCGACATTAGTGACAATTCCGAAGTTAATCGCCTCGTGGATGCGATGTGGGCTGACTAGTAAGTCCAAGGGAGTCTAGTAATACCAAATGCTAATTTTATTCACAGGGGTCTTGGCTTTTCCGCTTCGTACATCTACAAGAGATCAGGGGCTGGATAGGGGATACGGGGTGTGGGATTTGGAATTGGGGACTCGGGGACTCGGGGAAACAGGGAACGGGATTTGGTGTTGGAGAACAGGAATCCAGGGCCAGGTTCAAAGATACCGGTGACTGCATGCTGAGAAAGCGCTGAGAGATGTGTGATCCCGTTATATATATGCGTATACGCAATTTTGGACTGTTACATTCCTGCTTATGTTTGCTTGTTTGTCATTTTTCACGTGACTCGACCACCCGAACCAAAAGAGTGTTCCAGCAGACCCTCACAGCCCGTATGCAAACATCGCCCAACACGCTAGAGGGTGACGGTTCCTAGTCGGGTGTCAGACGGTGTCAGACGGTGTCGAAAACGTCGATTTTAAGCTAAAACTGGTGTTTTAAGGTTCCGGGAGTTGGGAAGAGGTGGAATTGCGGGCCCTCATTGGCGCTTCGAAGATTCAGCAATTCATTCGACTCAACCGGTTCGAGCCCAATTCGAGCCCAAACCAGATTGGACGGTGGGCCTCGTTGTGAGAAGACAAGTCATCTTACCAGCACCTGGTTTGTCGTTTTTTTTTTTGAAAAATCTAAATCATAAACCAAGGCGTAAAGGTAGCTCCTTTTTCAGTCCGGTAACTCGAGGGTGCCCCGGCTAACTCCTTGACCTCCTTTCTGGGCGCAGCATCGTGCTGATCTCCCTCTGGGCGTCTATAACCCCTTCAAGGTGTCGTTGGTGCTACCAACCGCCCTAGTCAACCGAATATTACAACCAGCAGTACAACAAACAAAAAAGCCGTATGCTAAACTCACGATCGTGCGTTGCCATTTTGTTGTTCTCACATCTTGTACCAAGCAAACGTGTTGTACAAGCCATCATCCAGAATCACACCCCCCACGGGCTCCTCTAGCTGAATCATCCGCAGCCGCGCCGGCCACAGCTGGTAAGTTGCCCGCACACAACCCAATCTTTATGAGAGCCTTGAATCCCTCAGGTGGTGATGCGCTCCGTGATTCTGGGAGAGCCCCGAACTCGACCGCAAATGAAGACGAAAACGCCAATTCCCAAACCAACGACCGCGGTACACCACCCGAACACGAGCAGACCTACGATATCAAGGACCCCCTGACGAAACTTCCGCACATTTATCGTCTTTTAAAGTTGGTTCAGGAATTCGAGCCAGGAGGGGAAGGTGAATGCTTTCCGGATAGATCGCCAAACAATCCCTAACCACCTATGTACAGTCGAAAGAATTGTCATTGACCAAGACTCTCTGGGTCATCTCCTCAACAAGTTGTTGCCAGGTTCCTATACGTCCATCTCAAAAATAAACTTGACGGCTTTAGACGAGGTCCGATCGTTATATCGCCTTCGACTCTTTTATCTATAATACTGATACACCATTCTATATGATAGCTCAATATCAAGCCACTGGGACTTTACGGAATCGAATCAGAAATCATCAAATTTTTACATGGTGTACAATGTTTAAGTGACAAGGAGTAAGCATCAAGGACCGTGGTGACCAGATTGTGTTGTGACGCCTCTTAGTGCCGTGTTCCTGGCTTCGTCGGCCTCACTCGTTTCCGGGCTGTATCTTGCTCTGCCCCCACAAAATGCGGTTCAGGACCCTACTACTCACACTGCATATGTGGTGTACTGGCCCGAGGCTACCACTTGGAAGGACGACGCAATATCTTCTGTCCGGCACAACAGAGTGATGTTTATGCGGTATGTTAAGCCCAATTCTAGACACTATTCGTTCTTACGAAGGTTTCGTGCCGCACAGCTACCTCTCCAAGCTGACCGACCAGACCATCGCACTCGTGTCGGCCCAACAAGCGAGAGCAATCGTATGGCCAGAAGATATCGACAATTCAGAAAAGGATGTAGCCGAGCGCGAGTTCAACTTTACGGTCGACGAGATCGACGAAGAAGCAGACTTCACCGTTAACCCAGGGTTTACGGTCGGTTTTGACGTCAACTGGTATTGGATCGCATACTGATTTAACTTTGGACTAGTTCAACATCACTCCCGACGATATCCCGAGAATCAGTGAGGCTTCGAGCATAGACCTAGTGGCTGGTGAAGAACACGCAGGTCTGATGGTCTCCTGGCGTGAACCCGATCAATGTCGCCTAGAGCAGCTCGATGAAATCTGGTCCCAAGAGTTCCTTCGCTCCCAAATCAAGTACAAGAAATCGATTGGAACATATCATACTGCTAGCTAACTGCATTGTTTAAACAGGTCCACGACACGCACTCTCATGCCTGGAGCCCTATCGGCAGAGCAGCTCCTCATCCTAGACGCTAACGGCTTGCGTGAGATGTATCCTCAGCCGTTCCTAGAGTACGATCAACGAATGGAGACTGAAACACACAAATGGGCCCAAGGTTGGAGAGCGGCGGCTCAAAGCGTTGACGATCAGATTGAACAAGACGAGCCGCGACTGGAAACGTTTATTAGTGCGATCATTCGTAATATCCACCACGAGATTTTCCCGTAAGTTTGGGCGTGTTTCTGCTTAGTAGTGGTGCTTATTGTGATTTAAAAAGGTCAATTGAAATTGTACCATCTGAAGAGGCCGACCTCGATGACGATAGTATGTCCCTTATTTTGCCATGTACTTGCACCGGAGTTACTCAACAAGGCACTTAAAATTTAGCCTTGCTTAAGGAACAGTATCCCGGCCTGGAACACCTTGCTGATGATATCAAGGGCAAACACGACCTGGGTACGATCAACGATCCAACTTTCGAAGACCTCAAGCAAACATGGTACATCACTCGTCGCTTTCTCGAACACGATCCACAACCTTCCGAAGAGCGCCAACGGGGTTTTATGCGCAAGATTTTGGATAATGACGGCAACCGGCGCGGAGGTAGAACGAGGTATAACCCCAAAAGCGGATCGCGCAAGGCCTGGCAGGAATTCATGGAAGCCACCGGCGTCAAGAACCCTGGAATTCTTGAACAAAGTCAAGGCGTAAAAGACTCGGACTTCGTCGCCTCGCTCCAGTCTCTCTTGGATAAATATCCTACCGTTTTGGAGCTTAGAGATCGCATCATCAGCTCGCTCCAATCCTATCAAGCAACCACCGAAGCCAAGCTCTTGGACGAGTACATTAGCTCCATAATGAGCAAAGAACAGAGTCGCCGACTTACAATGCAAAAGGAACTACATGATAATCGATTTCAGTCAGAATCCTTGGTTGCTCTCTCGTTTCTGCGCGAACAGCTCAAATCGAAGATCCCACAGGATACACAGTGAGCACACGGCCAAATATGACCTGCCCTTCTCTGATATAACGCATGTAGAAATGCTGCACGTATTGACTCCATCAAGCTCGTTGAATCAGGTCTTGTATTTTTGATCGTTGTTATTAGGGCTTAAACTGACGGATTTGCTGAACCAGAGCCTATAAATAGCTATCGCGTGCGCGGGCAACTAATTGAACGTCTCGGGCCTTGGAGTACTCGGATCTTGATTTATCCCCTTATACTGAATAAAAACGATACTCAGCAATCGGCTAGGCCTTATACGTTCACGCCTAAGCTCGGGTTCAGCCAGCACTTTGAGTTTACTCTGCACGACGGCCAAACCATCAAGTGAGTAAAGTGCTAGAAAATCAGTTTTGATTGATGCATGCGACAACCTGACCCTAGGTTCCTACAATTGGTTCACGACAAGTGCCTCGTGATCACAGAGGAGGCTGGCTATTATTTTTTATACATCGGAAATAATGTTTGGTTGGGAAACGCTATCCGCAGACACGCTCCAATCCAGTGTTTTGACCTCGGCCAACCGGGCGAACAATGTATATTTGCCTTGAATCAACGCGCTGGCTCGCTAGCCATGCTCTATGACCTGACGGTATAGAAATCTTCTCGCGACTCTCATGATGTTCGTTGCTAAATGTCCGTTTCAGTACTTGCAGGGTCCTAGGCTCCTAGTGTACAAGTTTGACGAGTCCTTTTCTACCTTGAAAGCCCCCAAATTGCCTTGGTGTCTCGGGGGGTGGTGGCCATCGGGGGTCCTTATCGAAAAAATGTGCTTTGTCTTAGAATCTGAAGACATCTGCATTGTCGAGTCGTCTGGTTGTATGCATATATTTTCACAGGCCAATTGTACGTTGAGGTGAGTTGAACGCGTGTGACACTATCCACGCCAGAGTTGATGTCTTAAAAATAGCTCACATTCAAACACAAACACCACACGGGTACTGGATGTTTTTCCTGCCCCGGGTGGGTCATATCTCTTGGTCTCGATCATCCCGGATGGATTGTCAGAATCGCAGCACCAGCTCCTAGCGTTTCGTGCGGCTTCGTTTGGGTCGAACCAAGACGGTAACTGCCCTGATAATATCCTCCCTTACTCGGACACTAGGCGTGTTGTGACGTCCACCGGGGCTCCCAATTGGATATGTATACTTTCCTTCTCCTCAGAAAACAAAACCATCATCTCCTCTACTATTCACGTAAAGTCAAACGCCACAATATTTTCATTACGTTCGGCCCAGGCTAAGCCTTTGGACACTACAAGACTGGCCACGAACAACTGCTTAATTGACTGCTACATGGAGGTGTGGACTCATTTTCCTGTCTCGACAACAGTTCGTGGATCGCTCTTGTCCTCCGACGGACAACAGCCACCCGAACTTATCTTTTCGTCCCCGAGAAGCCTGGAACTTGTTCGAGACTACTTTGCCCACATGTTGGCGAAGTTCAGGCGGAAAACCCAAAAACCGGTGGATGAATCTTTTGTGGGAATTTCAGTCAAGTCTTCTTCGAAATCCCCAGAATCTCTTACTCAGGAAATCGCATGCTCACGGTACTACTTGGGGGCCTTCATTGTCGAACTTCTGTGTCTCATCCCTTTGCGGTCAGTCTACCAATTTTATGACCACGTTGTTATCTGCTGATATCATTCTATCTAGTCTAGCAATCGCTCGCGACGATGGCATTGTCTCGTTGAAAGATGGCGCTTGGGACCTAACGCACGAACGTTCGTTGCTGGGAGCGGACGTCTTGACCGTCATAAAAAATACGAGCCTCGGCTGGTATGAACCTATATTCATGTCCTACCTGGCAAGTAAAGTAGGTTATTTTCCATTCGAGTGTGTCAAACCTGGCACTTATTCATCTCATTGTCCTAGCCCGTTCGCGTTGTCAGCTCGATGGGTGAGTTTCTGCAAACTTCCTGTCCGACCCAGTACCTGATCCAGTGTCTTACAGGGGAAGAATGCGTCGGTGCGTGTCAGCCTATGTTAATACAAATGCGTGTTTCTACGTTGATGATTGATCCCGCTCAGGTAAAAGCTACTTCTTGAACCATTTTTCAGATACATCCTTCCCCAGGTCGGCCAGTACCAGAGCAGGCGTGTGGCTCTCATGCGCTCTCACAACCAGCTACCTACTGGTGGCTTTAGACTTCGAGGGTAAATATTCAACTTCTTAATTGGAATTTGGAGCTGAATCGTTTGAAAGGTGTATGTTCGATTGAGCGAAGCTCCCGAGGAGGCGCACTCCTGGATTTGTTCAACACAGCGATCTCCAACATGGTAAGAAATATCGTTCAGGTGGCCGCCGCTTGTGATACTCAAAAGAATCCTTTAACTCATTAGATTATCTTCCCAAACAATTTCGTACCGCCGGGAGGCATTACCACGTTATTTGAGGCACGGCTCACCGTTTGTCTGACGGCGGCGTTACTAACGTTGATTTGCAGAGGCTCCAACCGCTTGCCGAGCTTGCCGAGCACCTGGACCCCCAGTCTAATTTGGGTCTGTTCAACGTGAGTGATATAGACGCCGAGCCGACCAATCGATATACTGTTAACTTCCAATAATAGTCCACATTGGCCGTGGTAATCAAGGATGTTGAAGCCCTGGATTGCGAGGAGATCGTCAAAGAGTGCGCCACATGCCATGACAATTGCGATGTGGATCTCACGTTTTCGTGTACAGATGCTCATCCCAGCTACAGAGGGTGGTGTGCCATGATAGAGAGCGTAATTTCATTACGCAGCTCCACCGTGGTCGCATAACAGTTACGCCGTGGCCGGTTATTCATACTTCTAGGTTCTACACCCTTTTTGAGAATCTCCGACGCAGTCTAGAAAGCCAGCGCGTGACCCATTCGAGTGGGTGGGTCTTTCTACACAAGCTGAAAACTCTGATGGCACAGATCAAGGTTAGCTTAATGTTATTGGTGGATATTGTTCTAATATTGTCCAAACCGCCAGGCTCAAGATTGGGGCGAACTCAGTGGTAGGCTCAAATGTGGCGCTTCTAGCACTAGAAGGGGACTTACCCCATCACTATTGTGTCCATAACTGCAGATGGTTTGTCGGCGCATCGTGTCCAACGGTTGTTGGAGCTACTCCCTCATGCATTAAGCCATGGGCGTACCGAGAGAGGGCCGCTTGAAGTAAGTTGAAAGTTATTTCAGTTTCAATGGTACGATTTCAATGTGAATTAGAACCTAGACACGAACGAGGAGTTGACTCCCAGCGCCGAAAGCATGGTCTTCTTCGTTCCCGATATCGAAATAAGATCGACCCCTCCCGGGGATGGTGTGTCTATCGCGGTATCACTGCAGGCACATATCAAGCATTACGTGCCCACAGCTGGTGACAGGCGGCATATCCCAGATGGGACATACGTGGAAGCTATGCAAGACCTGATCTACAAAGGCCTCGATCAGCGTATAGATCAGGTTAGAAGCTGGGCAACTATCAACGTCGCACGTTTTCCACAGGGCAATCAAGACATTCGTAACCTTTTCAGCAAAATAAATAGCGCTGCACTCGTGATGCGAGCGGCAGTCCGACTTTGCTCCGTTACATGCTCGAGCTGCCAGTTGCATTGTCTTCGACCACATAGACATGCAGATGAAGCACACCACTGTGGAACCGATCACCGATGCGCCTTTGATTGCGCAATCAGAGAGGAGCATTTCGGACGAGAGCCTTGTGGTTTACCGTAAGTACTCATTCGTTAATTATGCGGGGCGCAGGTTCGAATGATTCTTCTGCCGGTCCTCCTTTTAATAGAGCGGGACACTCTAATCTACACATGTACAAACTATCTGCTTTTGATAGCTATGCGCGCGCTGATGTTCGTCTGCGACAGGTGTGATACGGAGGCACACTCATGCGGAAATGACTGTCACTTGAATAACATGAGTGGTTGTGCGCAGTCCTGCATCAAAGTGAGACCATTTCTAGTTCTGTCCGGGTATTCCCGCAAAATATTGTTGATCTGTACATCTAGCCACCGTTCCACGAAGGGGAACATCTATGTTCGGCACGTTCTCACCTTTGCGGAAAGGTAAATACATATATTGCACAAGAATTTAATGTCGTCTAACCTATTGGGCGGCCCGTCCGTCTAGCGTTGCGACCTTCGAAATGCTGGCCAGCATAGTGCATACAACTGTCCTGGAACATGCAACAAGCCTTGGTATGATGCTTTCGCAGGAAATGCTAACCGAAATTGACCGTCATGAAAAGGGACGAGCCACACTCTCAGCACGCGTGCGACAACGCACGAGCTTGTCCTATAGAGTGTGTGCTGTGTAGGCGATTATGCTGCGACACTGATCACTTCCACGGTCTGGACTCTGCCGCCGTTCACCTTTGCGGTCAAGAGCACAGCTGTATGAGTTTGTGTGACGCAGATGGCATCTGTCAGGTTGGTGAAGGCGATTGGGAATCCAACATAAGCTAAACTTATATTCATATATACCTGCAGGTCGAGACTCGACCGTCAGCTACCCAAGAGCAGTTTTCAGGCAGACACGGAACGTTCCAGTACACTCGATATTCGCAAGTCGGTCGACGACTTTCTTGTGTGGTACCTATCCCCCCTGGGCAGCTGATCCACGTGGGGCCCCACACGCATAGTACAGATGCCTACATATACCACTTTTGTGATGCCCAATGCCCAGGTTGCGAATATTTCTGCGTCTTGCCGCTTGGTAAGCGCTATTAGTTCCTTATTCGGTTACGGGCCCAACACCTATCTCTTGCCAGGACATCCACAACAACTGCACGAGACCAGTCATGGATCGATGGTGGCGACGCGATGGGTTGTAGAAGGGGATGGTGCGAATCCAGTATACGAGCTGCAGGGCCGCAAATTTGGGTCTGGCGACGAGAGTGCTCCAATGTTATGTTCCTTGGTCTGCGCCACTCGAGGGAGGCACGCTCACATTGACTACTGCCGTGACCATGACAACTGCGACGAACCCGAGTGTGAACACATCAGCGAGCGCATATACCCAGAGCCGGACCGTCCAAAAGACTGGATCTCGCACCGCTTATGGTGGGCACGGAGTGGTACTTAGCTTTTTTTTTTGTTCTGGGTGCTTCAGATTCCTGACTTGTGATACTTTTAGGATTCAAAGGTGGGGCCGCGAGTGGCACGTAACTCTCTAATTCATAGACTGAACGCTCCGTCACACTAGATCCTTACTCGCAAGAAGAGCAACTCAAGTTTTCTAAGTGGTGAGTAATTCGATTACAAAACGCAACCATAACTTTTTAAGTGGAGCATTTGTCCGTGGCAGTGATGTTCTTTGTGCTGGTAGGTCCACCCTTCAGCACCTTCTCAACTCGGTTCTAACTAGCGCATCTGGTGTTCAGGGCCAGAACACGAAGCCACTGGGTACCCATCGTATTGCACTCTACCCATATTCCATGCTCCCCAGGCTCAACGGCCTGCTCTGGTGTCTGGTTATGTTTCGCTTGATGGGCACTCGTTTGACTGTCCGAATCCATACCAAGCCTACCACATGTAAAGCACGTCGAGGGAGCCTGAAAACAAGGACAGTATTGAAGGTTCCTCTAACGAAAAGGAAACCAGTATGAAAACTCACATCCAGCTTTTTCAACAAATCCCAATGTTACACCGATGCATACCAACATGGACTGACCGGTCAGGAAGCAGCCTGGGCAAACAAAAAGTACCGCAGCCATCGAATGCTTCCTCCCAACATCAGGGAGGAGATTGATGCTAAGGTTCGCCGGCAAGTGTCGTGTAGTAACATGCAACCCACAAAGAAATGAAGTTTTTGTGTATGCTCGGACCAAGGTGCATATCACAGAGACCCCGAACACGCTTCGTCTCTGATCAAGCCGTGTTATCACTCCTGCGGCTGTGCGATCCGCCACCACCCTGAGGGTGATAAGCACTGATACCATAATGGGGCAAGAACCCCGCCATATAATAGAGAACGAAATGTGTATTTGGGAATCTAACGTACATGTCGACGTCTTTGCTGACGAAAAACCCAGAAAATTGAGGCCGAAATGGCAGTTTGAGCGTCCAGACTGCTCAAGTCACGCTAGGGTTAGACCCTTCGCGTCACGAGGGCATCACCTGCATGTCGCCTGCTTTATCTGCCCACCACCATCAGTGATTTGTGCTCTGTTATCGCTCTATCTAGCAACAAACTCAACCATGTCGGAAAGCGTTCGTGTGTTGTGCTGGCACGCTGAGCCCTAATGTGCGGTGGCATGACAGACAGCAGCGGTGCCGGGAGACTCTCCACGATTACTGCGCTCGACAAGATGATGAAGAGGGTTCAGGCGAAAAACGGACTAAATCAACCACTCTTGGTAGGAGAGTACTTTGATATTGTAGCAGCTTAACGCTCTTGTGATTCAAAACTTACCGACGGTGCATTATCTAGAATAATAGCCGTGACGGTTGGGAGACTTGGCATGACGACGGAGCAGGCGATGACGAGCCTTGCGAGACTGGCTAACGAGGTGTTCTCGGATAAGAAGACTATTGGGAGGGAACGTTCAAGGCTTCAAAGATGGAGAGAGCGCTGGAGGACATCATCCGGGAGGCGACCGGAAATGAAAATGAGCCGATGCCAGATGAGCGGGCGAACTCCGGGGGGTGTAAAACGTGAGTGGTACTATTATGTTGAGCACCTACAGACTTGGCTAACCCTCGATTGCGTTGAAGCATGGTGTTTGCAATGTCTAAACATAATATGAACGCAGGCATACCTACCATTTTCCGTTCCTACCGCGCTCGCGCCGACCAAGGGCCAAACAGCGCCATCTGGGAGGCGCTCCGAGCAGCGACTGCTCATCCCGAGATGTTTAAATGCATGGAAATCGAAGATCAGGGGTCATTCGTCGACGCTGCGATGGGGTGTAGCAACCCAATCGAGTACGTTCTTGCCGAGGCGAAGCTTCTGTATCCGAATCGGCACGTCGCATGTATCCTCAGCATTGGCGGTGGACACCCTCGTGCAATCCACATTCCCGAGCCAAACCCATTTCAGCGAATCTTTCCTACCAACCTTATTGTCGCGATGAAGGACATCGCGACTGACAACGAGCGAATGGCACAGACCATGGCTGTCCAGTTCCAGGGGGTACCTGATGTGTACTTCCGGCTGAATGTGGATCAAATCATACAAAGTGCACGCATCGGTAGCCGGGACAGGTTGGGAGAGATCAAAGCACACACGATAAGCGTAAATGCTGAAGGCACGGACAAGCGGGATCATGAGCAGGGATGCAACGGCGATCGTAGACAGGAGGGGAACAATGGGAGCCCTCAATTCTAGGACTTTTCACTAGCTCTAACGCGTCGGCCACAGTTTCGATGGTTTCAGGGGCGTTCGGGGGGGTTTTGACGGATCTGCAGCGCAGGGAAGTCTT
>WSTK01000194.1:19215-49946 GCA_019616945.1 Ceratobasidium sp. 414 | reverse complement strand
TTCAGGTCCTGGTTTACCACAAATCAAAAGGCATGAAAACACCCCAAAAACGGCCTATGTTTAGACTGGGTCAGAATCTTTACATTTTCAGGCCATTTGGGCTGAACTTCCACAACCTTGGCACTGAATAGTAGGAAAAAACAGTTAGAAAAGGCAACCCAATTTCTGGGGTGTCCTACACTTTAAGTGTTAAGGGTATCTATCAGCAAGATACTGGTACAGGAGGGTGTTTTCAAGCATGGGGAATCTATTGGTGGCATCTAGCACATCTGGAAATGATCTGCTGGGATTGAAATAGGGGTTGTGCTGTCTGGGGAATATTTTCTTGGCAAAGAATGTGCACAATCTCCCCCTGTCATGCTCATGCGCTTCCCTAAGTCTTGAAGTTCAAGGAGTGAGAAACAAATGAGCTCTCATTGAGAAGAGGTCAAGTTCTTGGTCTTGTCACCAGAACTTGCATTCATATAAATACAAGGAACAGAACTGAAGGTCTGACATAAAACTTCAGTACATGGTAGAACACATACATGTTAGGTAACTTCTATTGGCAACAGGATATGCAAAACCATAACCAATACATATGTCGGCCAAGGAGAAACTCAGGAACCAATAAGAGCCTAATCATCAATCTCCTCATCTGTAGGCAATCGATGCGAACCCTTAATTTGATATTTGTGGTCACATGACCTGGACATTGATCCCCCAGCATGTAGGTGATTGATTAATGGTCATAATTCTAATATATGTGTGTCAACTCATGACACCCCCAATTATTTTTTGTTCAGCTTGTAAATGATACTACTGTGTTCCTGGGACTTTTCTGAATTTAGTAAGTTATACCACAAATGAGTGTGATGGATTCTGAGGAAGTGCACACAGGGGGGGAATATTTTTCTACAAAGATTGACTCACGCTAAGGGTAATTATTTTTATTACAGGATTATCCTTATATGGCTAGAAAGCTGGACTTTCTGGCTATTTAATGAGCCATAAATGAAGTCAGTGTGGTGGGTTTTTGTGTGCAGATATACTGAGACGATGTTCAAAGGTCCTTGTGACCAATGACTTATCAACAGAAGTCTCTTGTCACAAGAGGACTTCTTGTGGTGTGACCCTGGTCTTGTGGCTAAGTGCCTGCATGGCTACTTAGTTTGTATATGTGTATTGGGACTAAGTGTCCTAGCGACTGCTTAGTGTGACAAAGGTGATCCCTTGAGGGATGTTGACAGCTGTTACTTAGGTGTCTCTCAAGACATGATATGACAAGGTAAAGCAAGCTGAGGCTTTCAGGCTTGCTTTCCACTGTATATATACTATCTACATGCAGGTGTGAATCATTTATAGTGAATGGAAAGACAGTAAGAGTGAAGTATAATGACCTATGGTAAAGAGCAGTGGGTGAAGGAATGTTTATGTAACTACTGCTTGGGTGTGTTGCAGCTCTGAATCTTTTTTTTTTCAGTCCATATTTTCAATGTCTATGCAACTGCAAGGCTATGTAAGACATTCACTAAGGTCCACCAGAGAGACATCAATCCCACCAGGTCAATGACTGTCAGATGAGTGTACACCCCCCTGATGTCTGGCTGTTCCTCTGCTGTTTTCAAGACCTGACGACCCTCCTGTGACTCCATGCTGTTCTCCTTATGGCTCTCCTTATTTGTGGCCTCGTTTCAGCACTGAAGCAGTTCTTTCAAGTGTTCTGCTGGGTAATTGTGCCTTGTCATGGGTTCTCTCTTGTGAATGTGTGATACTCTCACCTCTGGTGCTCTGCCCCCACTGCTGTCCTGCTCATTTCCTCCCTGTCGTCATGCCTCCTGAATATCCCAGTCACCTCCAAGAATCCCATTAGATGGTTTGTAGCTGGGCCCAGAGCCAATAAGGTGCAGTAAGACCTTGATGCTGCTCCCAACTCCCTATCCTGAGCTCACCTCTGTTCATTGAATGCTGGGCATCCCATGATGTGGTGAAAAACTGTTTGTGCTCAGATGCTGCAATGAGGGCAGATGTGTGAGTCTGCTAGGCCAAACTGATGTAAATACACTGCGACAGGGAAATGCACATGGCAAGTCCCTAGCCCTCTTGAAGAACTCGAGTGATGGGAATGTCAGGTCAATTGTCTCCAGCTGTTCTCTCCTCGGTGTCTCCTTAAACTCCCTCCTCCAACAGGTCAGAAGAGTCTTCTTGAATATGTGTTTTGCAGCCATGGGGTTCATGGGGATCCTTCCCCATAGATGTTTCAGTAGCCGCTTGACCTCACTGCTCACTTGTTCTCCTGCACTTCTTGCCACCTCATACACCTTTTCATTCCCTTCTACTCCCTTGAGCCCTGGTACCCATCTCACCTCAAGCCTGATTCCCTCGTTTCTTTCAAGTACCCTGTTTAGCAAAGTGTTCACATCAGTGAACATGTTTGAGAGCATCCCCATGTTCTCCAACTCCAACATCTTCAGAAGGGGGACCGAAGACCCCCGAGTCGGGGACAATGCTGATGACCTATACGGGCCAGGTCCCTCATCCTTCCAGCGGGAATCCACAACAAAGCCAATGGGCCTTTCAAGAAGGAGCGCACAGGCACGGAGGGAGGAGAACTCCTTCGTAAACCAAACCACCAATGAGGGCAACACCATCCCCAAGGAGGCAAGAACCAAGAAGCCCGACGCCTTCAACGGCAGAAAGGGTAAAGAAGGGGAGTCCTTCCTGCTTCGCATGCAGATCTACTTCAGCGACTACGATGAAGGAACCTTTAACAATAATAGGAAGATCAGGACTACCCTAATGAATATGGAAACGGGCGAAGCCGCAAACTGGGCCCAACCCTTCCTTCGCCGACTAATAGACCACAAGGAGCACGAATACTTGGAGTCCTGGGACTCGTTCAAAAAAGGTTTCCTTCTTAGCTTCTCCGACCCCTCCAAGAAGAACAAAGCAATCCGAGACCTCAGTAAGCTGACACAGGCAAAAAGCGCGCAAGCCTACGCCACACAGTTCCAAATCCTGTCTCAGGAAGTGGACTGGAACGAGCAGGCCCTCATTGACTGCTTCTGCAGCGGCCTTAAGCCAACAGTGCGACAGGAACTCTCCCGGCTCGACATGTACGGGGAAACTGACCAAATGTCCCTGGGAGAATGGATCGGCATGGCATGCAAGGCAGATGACATGATTTACACTAACCAGAAGCTAAATGGCAAGGAGCCGTCTGCACCCGAATCCAAGGCCCAAAACCGGCCCACCAGCGGCAAAGCCCAGAGGACCTTTGGGAAAGAAGCTATGATGGTAAGGGTGACGCAAGAGGAGAAGGACCACAGGCGCAAGGAGAATCTGTGCATAAAGTGTGGTAAGCCTGGACACCAAGTCAAGGAATGCAGAGGCAAGTGGATGGCAGGGGGAAAAGAAAAGAAAACGTTCGGGAAAGCCGGAATTGAGCAAGGTACTAACAAGGAGCCCCAAAGCAATGAGGAATCGGTAAACTAGAAGGGTCCTCGGTACCCATGTCCGAGAACCCAGAAATCCTAACCGACGACCGTGTATATTTCTCAAAGGCAAGCGATCAATCAATCATATACGCGGACATCAAAGGAATCATGGACCCAGCCAAGACGCTGATCGATTCAGGTTCATCTAGGAACTTCATCAACAGCAGCTACGTAGAAACAAACGCATTGCCCACGGTAGTGCTCAAAAACCTGAGAGTGGTAATAGCCATCGACAGAAAAGAGATACCGGACAGGATCACAAGAAAGGTGCAAGCCAGGATAGGGGTCGAAGGTAAGGCCACGGAATGCAACCTGTATGTGATGCCCCTAGGGGACACACAGCTAATCTTAGGGAAGGAGTGGCTGAATGAAGCCCAACCCCTCATCAACTGGAAGGACCTTACGATCATGTATGCCGAAGAAGGCAAAGCCAGTCAATTAATGAAAGACGTCCCCGCAGACTTTAGGGACTTCGAGGACCTATTTCAGGAAGAAGGATTCAGTGAACTGCCATCCCACCGGATCTACGACTGCTCCATCGACTTCGTCGAAGGGGCAGAACTCCCACGTCCAGCTAAAACCTATCCAATGTCCCCGGCAGAGTCATGCGCTCTAAAGGAGTATCTCGACGAGGAGCTAAAGAACGGGAAGATCCGACCCAGCTCCTCCCAGATCACCTTCCCATGCTTCTACATTAAAAAGGCAGACGGAGGACTCCGTCTGGTTGTCGACTACAGGAAACTAAACGCGATCACCAAGGCAGATCAGTTCCTGATGCCAGTGCAATCCGACCTGATCGACAAACTCAAAGACGCCAGCATCTTTACCAAAATGGACATCCAATGGGGATTTAATAACATACGGATCCGGGAAGGAGACGAGTGGAAAACGGCTTTCCGCACCAAGGAAGGCCTGTTTGAGTACCTAGTAATGCCCTTCGGAGTCAAGAACGGACCGGCAACCTTCCAACGCTTCATGAACGAAATCTTCCATGACATAATTGACGACTATATGGTGGTCTACATGGATGACATCCTGGTGTACTCCACCAACGAGGAGGACCATACCAAGCACGTAAGGGAAGTACTCTCACGGCTGAGGAAGCACCACCTCTTCTTGAAACCACACAAATGCCACTTCCGTGTACGCACCACCAGCTTTATCAGGATCGTGATCTCCCCAAATGGAATATCCATGGAACAAGACAAGGTGAAAGCGGTTACGGAGTGGCCCACTCCAAAGACCGTAAAGCAGCTCCAGTCCTTCCTGGGCTTTGCAAACTTCTATCGGAGGTTTGTAAACAATTTCAGCTCGATCGCCAAGCCCCTGACAGAGTTGACTCGAAAGGACTCCCCATGGGTCTGGAGCACAACTCAAGAGGAGGCCTTCAAAGGCACAAGACGGAAATAGCGAAAGAATCGGTGCTGATCCACCCGGACCCCCGCAAACCATACATCTTGGAGATGGACGCCTCTGGCGTGACACTGGGAGCCATCCTCAGTCAGAAAGGAGAGGACAGAAGACTACATCCCATTGCCTTTTTGTCCGAAAGCTTCACGCCTCCACAAAGGAACTACGATACACACGACAAGGAGCTACTAGCCATTATACGCTCCCTCGAGCATTGGCGGCTATTCCTGGAAGGAACGGAGATACTGGTAACTGTATATACCGACCACCGCAACCTACAGTTCTGGGACAAGGCACAAGTCTGGAACAGAAGACATGCCCGATGGTACACCATCCTTTCCTCCTTTAACTTCCAGATTGTATACCGCCTGGGGAAGATGTCCAACAAGCCCGACGCTCTATCAAGGAGAAGCGACCATGGAGACACCCCAAACCTACCGCAAGTAATGATCCCGTCCGATAAGTTCCTTGGGTATATGGCAGACGTGACCCTGGGAATAATAGCCGAGATCAAAGAAGCGCAAGGGGAAGACGAGTCCCTGGCCACCTTGATTGGCAGCACACAGCGGAAGGATGAGCTGCCCCCCACCATCTGGAAGCAGTTCGCTAGATATGAATGGCGGGACGACCTCCTACTATACAACGGAAGGATATACATCCCAGAGGACAAGGACATCCAGCTAAACCTACTACAAGCACACCACGATTCCCCAGCCGCGGGGCATCAAGGTCACGCACGAACGCTGGAACTGCTATCTAGGAGGTATTATTGGCTGGGTATGAAAGCACAAGTAAACCGCTACATAGACACTTGCGAGGTGTGCCAACGCGCCAAAGGAAACAAGGGTTCAGCACTGCTGAAGCCTCTCCCCATACCACAGGGGCCATGGGAGGATATAGCCTATGACTTTATTGTTAAGCTGCCACACTCGGAGGGATACAATAGCATCCTGACAGTAATCGACAGATTCTCCAAACAAGCCCACTTCATACCCTGCAGGGAGGAAACCAATGCCGAGGAGCTCGCTGTCATATTCATAAGGGAGGTGTGGCGACTACATGGGCTACCAAAGACGACAGTATCGGACAGAGGTACAACCTTTAATAGCCAGTTCCTGCGAGCCCTGTATAGTAAGTTGGGGATCGCACCAAGCTTCTCCACCGCTTTCCACCCGCAAACCAACAGAATTTCGGAAAGAACAAACCAGTGGGTGGAGGGATACCTGCGGATGTTCTGCAACTATAGACAGGACGACTGGGCACGCTGGTTACCCCTGGCGGAATTCTGCCATAATAATCACAGGAACGCCAGCACTGGGCTGTCGGCCTTCCAGACTATCTATGGTCGAGAACCGGTTTGGGACCCCGGCCGCGAGTCCGCCAGAACTGAGTCGAGCCCAGAGGTACCATCCGCATCAGAGATGGCCGGCCATATGCGGACGATTTGGTCGGAAGCACGGTCGTCGCTTCAGCTTAGCCGGGAGGTCCCCTCTGGTGTTACAGAAGAATACGAAGTAGGGGACCTGGTATGGCTCTCCCTGGTAAACGTAACCACAAAACGCTTGAGCAAGAAGTTGGACAACAGAAAAGCAGGACCCCTCGAGATCATAGAAAAGATATCCACACACGCCTACCGGTTACGCCTCCCTCCAACCATGAAGGTACACAACGTGTTCCACATCAACCTCTTACATAAATATACAGCAGATACAGAATTCGAGAGGCGTCAGCCCAGACCCGCTCCGGTAATCACCGAACGCGGCGAAGAGCAATATGAGGTAGATCATATCGTAGCATGGGAATGGCGAGGTTCGAAGTTGTATTACCAAATCCGCTGGGAAGGATACGACCCGATAGAAGACACTATGGAAGACGCCAGTCAATTCGCGGACAAGTATGACTTGCTGGATGACTTAAAACGGCGCCTACCAGACGCCCCTATGCCATTGGTCGACTCCCTACCGGCCGATGACTCGGCCCAAAGACCAAAGAGGACCAAGCAGGGGCGACGGAAGTATAAATAAGAAGGGGCCCACAGGAGGACAAAAGACCCCTCTACCACGAGATCCACCCCGAGAATGGCACCAGACTGCACCATGACAATCCCAGGGAACCGTAGGACCGCTGTCCCTCTGACGCCGAGTCCCTACCTTAACTGGCCTACACTGCCCCGATGGGACACGCCACGACTACGTCCTCGCTCCACGGAATGGTCCCACTGTGGAAGCATTGAAGACGCTAGGAAGTACGTGGACCAGCTTATGCCTGGAGTACACCTGGACTACATCCCCAAGAGGGACAGGGACGAGCGGAACTGGACAGACAAGGGTGAATACCTGGACCCACGGCGGGGCCGCCTGAGATGGTGCAGCGGCGCTCCTCCAATATCCAGGGGAGCGATCGCTAGGACCAAGATGTACATTGTGGGGGATATCGTAGGCCCCACAGTAGACGGGGTTATTAAAGCCGCAAAAAAGCGGGAAACGCTTCTTGGGAAGCGACCCCCGAAGATAGAGCTAGCATGGACAGAGAAGGAGGCGGTTAGGCTCCAAGTATGGGCGGAACTGGAGCGTTTGAGGAATATACCGCCCAGCCACTACTGGGGCCAATTGGACACCCTCGACGCTGATGACATGTACGAGATTATCAGCAACAAGGGAGCGACCAAGGAGGACTTCCTGACCTGGATGGACTTAACTCCGAAGGGGCAAGGGGGAATCGACAAACTGAGCGATAGCATGGAATCGCTAAGGTTGGCCGAGGAGAAGTTGCAGGGCTACGAGGCGGGGGACGAGCAGTCCGGAGAATGGGAGCAGTGGGAGAAGATGATCAAGGATGAGCTAGCGGACGCCATGAAGGAACCGGGGGGGTTGAAGATACCAAGGAGCCCTCTGGCAATACCCTCAAATGAAGTACCGCACGAGGAGATTGGCTAAGGGAGAGAAGGGACCTCATATTTTCTGTCTTTCTTACGAATCACAATTACAATCCATTAATTAATGAACTAGTACACTGCTACTTCCTCTTTCGGTCATAAGGACGCGCGCGAACCCCCCTACCTTTTTCCTTCCCCCTGCGACTAACGCCCGAGCCCCTTCCTCTTTGCAGAGGCAACTCATCCCCTAGATCCTCCATAAAGTTGGAGAGGACGGCAGGGTCCCGAACAAGAAAGGGGTTCGGGGACCCTGGAATAGGGAAGGTCGTGGGACCAGCCGGAACCAGTGGCGGGGTGGGAGCCCTACCCTCCTCAAAGAACTCAGCAAGAGCCGCCTGATGGGCAGCTTCCTCTAGCCTCTCGACAAACGCTGCTACAAGTCAGCGGGCGGGACCAGGAGACAGGCAAGCTGCCCACTCACAAAGGGAACCACGAGTTGCCCACTGTCCGACCCCCCTTTCGTAATCCAAAAGGGTGGCCTCGCAGACAGCGTTACAGTAGGCGCAATACTCAACGCCGGTTGGAGACAGGGACCAGCAGGTACAGTTGAGTGGATCGTAATTTAGGGTGATCAAGCGCATGACGGGTCAAGACAGGTGGGGGGAGCGCAACGAACGGAACGCTACCCCACTCGTAGTTATAACCCAGAGAACCATTGCGACATCTGTTGTGATTGCTAACTAGCACAAACAACTGTACGATACAGAGCCACGTGACCATCATTCCCGGGAAGGCCCTGCAAAAGAGGGGCATGATTACTAACTACGAAAGAAACACGGTGAGACACCCGCGCGCACTATTTGGAAGCGGGATGACGTGGCCGAGAGGCTTGTCCCACACAGCGCCCAGGGGAGGAGGCCTCGGGATATCGCAGAAGTGGTCCTTGAAAGTGTTGGACCACCACACAGAGACCAAGGAGATCGGGACTACACCAACACCACCTATGGTCGCAGACCACATCCTCTCCCTCGGAGGCTAGCCAACCCGGGATGGTATGGCAAGGGAAACTACGGCAGATGGAGTCCGAAACGAAGAGTATAGGAGTAGAGGGGCACATATCTCGAGTAAGAAGGAGTCTGAGTGGCTGCATTCCGCCGATGGATCCTCGTCAGAAATAGCCACCACAACAGATGGATCAGGTGACCTACCGACAGGTACAAACAAGTAAATAGGCTGAGTCACATGACCTAGCCCCGTCACATGACTATTGCCTTCATCGTACTACTGGAGGGGTCGGAGAGGGGGCACCGACTGGAGTCGAGGAGGATGAACGCCCTGAGCGCCAGCGAGGATCAGGCATCATCGACGAGCGGAGGGGAGGGCACCCCTTGAAGATGCGTCATCATGTGACCCCATGCAAGAGGAAACAAACAGGCCGCAAGTTGCATATAAGCCGGGGGTTAAGACAGAAAGACCTGCAATACCTTGTACCGACCAACTTATGAACCACACCCCGACCGACAATGTCTATCTACATCGATGGGACCAGCGAGGAAGCACCGACGAGGGTAGACGCCGGCGGACGGCCGAGGTGGGGCTCGCTGTCGCCAATGCCCTCGGCTCCAGACCCACGCCCCAAACCAAGTTCATGGTGGCATACGCCCTCGGAGGGCGAGGGAGGCAGCAGCACCCCCAGGGGGAGGTTCGCGGTGGCGTCACAGGCGGTGCTGCTCACTTGGAGTGCGCTGCGGGAAGAACCGACCGGGGGACTAGTGGCCAGGTTCGAGGCCTTCTGCTGGGGCCGGCCAAACCACTGGCAGACGCTAGCCGTGGTTGAACGGCACAACCCAGACGAACCAGGTTTCGACCCCGAATGCCCCCTCCACGTCCACGCCCTCTCCATCTCGAAGGAGCGGAAGCACGGGTGGAACACCAGGAACGCCCGCTTCTGGGACTTCGAAGGGAACCACCCCAACGTTGCACCGAAGGACCTACGGGAGGGTCCAGGGGGCTGCTCGACCCATACAGCCTTCCACTATCTATGGAAGGCCATGGGGGAACATGGGGAGACTGTCGAGGATCTGATGGCGGGGGAGTTAACCGAGGAGTCCCTCGAAGGGATACTCGTTAAAGGAAAGGGGGGGAAGAGGTCGCGTATGCAAGCGGACCTGGAGGATGGGGAGGAGATCGTGTCGGCGCCGACGAAGGAGGAGTACCTGGCAAGGTACAAGCGACTCCGCCCACTCGAGATGACCAAAGCATGGAACTCGGTACGTGCCTACACCGAGTACGCATACCAAGAAGACATGGGGCTTCTCCAGGCAATACCCGTGCAACTAGAGGTCCCTGAGGAACGGTCCCACGTAGACCAGGCGGACAGGTGGTTCGCCAGGGAGGTCCCCAGAAAAGCCCTGGGGATGCGCCACTGCATCCTGGTGATCGAAGGGGCGACTGGAACCGGGAAGACGGCATATGCCCAGTCCAAGGGGATGCACAGCCGGATGTGCAACGTCTGGAACGTGGCGTCCCTGTTGGAGGACGCCGACGTGTGGATCCTGGACGACATGGTCCACACCAACGGGAAGTACTCGCTAAAGGCACTCAGCCAGTACGAGGCGGACTTCACAGGGCGATATAAGCGGGTAAAAGCAATGAAGGTACGACCGACTGTGATACTCGGCAACAGCCGGGGGGCTATCACTAAATGTTGGTCGGATATAGAAGGAGAGGAAGGGGAGGCCTGGGTGACTAGGAACATGGAATGGGTATACGCCGGTGACCGGCCTTTCTTCACATTCCCTTAAAAGGAATGGATCGTGCTACCTGGCCCTGTTGAAAGAAATCTATTACTGTCTGCTCCTCTCCTTCCTGCCAATTTACGCCTTCTGGATCCTCCGAGAACGCGCCCTAAAAGGGGGGAGTAATGTCGCAACCCTACGAAGCATCCTTACCAAATAAAGCCTCAGTAGTACGCGACTGTTTACTCTTACCTAAACATCACGTGACCCGTTACCGTTACAGTGGTTAAACAAGTCGGACTTGCAACATCTCTCTCTTGCAATGCTAGTCCGACCTCCGACCTGACTAAGCTGTGTCACATGATCCTCGGACTAAGCGTGGCTCCTATAAGATTCGGAGCCGCAAACAACCCCAGCATCATCTCACTTAATTAATAAACAAACACACATGACTCATTGAGCACCACCCTATTGGATGACCTCGCTGCACGTGACCTTGTTGTTGCTGCGGGTAAGGAAATGACTCAGAACAATCATATGTATATAATCAAGCAAAGGGGGATCTAAGACCCCCACTTTGCTTTACCTCGTCCACCACAGGACATCGTACAACCAATACTATACATACTCTACAATAACCAAAGATACTTATAAGGAACGAAGCCACTACATAAGGAATATAAAGCCACAGAACGAGGTCTTGACATTATTCCTGCTGCCATAAAGATGAAGTGCATGGGTGATCTGTGCTTAGCTGGCTGTTTTCTGCCCTCCCTGTCTGCTAGTCTCCTCAGTGGATGGGCCTTCAGTACTGTCACCAGGTAGATTGTGGCCTGGTGGCAGGCATGGAGGAGTTCCAGCTTGATTGGGAGGATCCCCACATGAGCATCCAGGGCGTCGGTGGGTGAGGTGTGTAGTGCCCCAGTGATGTTGATTGCTGATATCCTTTGTATCTATTGCAGGTGTTTCATGAAGCCTGCTGCTCCAGTCCATCATGTTGTTCTTGTTCCTGCAAACTGGTTCCCACCAAATGTCAGCTGCGTAAGTTACTTTCAGAAGAAAAATGCATTGATGCAGCCTCCTTGCTGCCTCTGGCTTCAGTCCATGGTGCATCCAGCACACTCTCTTCAAGAGATAGGCCCATTTCATCACCATCTTCAGGACTTTCGATCGCTGTTCCCTCCACTGCAACTCCAAGTCAAAAATCACCCCCAAGAAGTGGTGTGACTCAGCTGCTTTGACCATGATTCCCCCAATCTCCATGTCCCTCACCTTCTGCCACTTGGCTCTGGTGAAGCCAACTAGGGCCATTTTGTCCAATGTGAATTCCAACATATATTTGTTCGCCCAATCCAGTGCACCCCCATGCTGTTCCATCATGTCCCTCAACTTAGCTGTCACCACCTCCATTGTTTTGCCCTGGCCAGTAGTGCCACAATGTCCACATATCCCACCACCAGTTCCGTCTTTTTCCTATTTCCTTTGGCCTTTCTTGCAACCTCAATTAGGCTGCTGTTATAGAGTAAATAAAAGATGCACAAAAGAGGGGAGCCCTGGTCAATGCCATGTGTGATCTCAAACATGTCCAACACAAAGTCATTGAATCTAAGTTCCATTGTGCATCCTTGAAGCTTCTGCTCTGTCCAAGTGACGATATCCTCTGGGATCCCTTTGAGACACATGCAGTGGGCAAGCATGGTCAAACTTGCACTAGGAAAGGCCCCAGACACATCCAGGAAGAGGCCCACTACCACATCCCCGGCACACCAGGCATCCTTGATGAACGAGGTGAGGGTATGCATTGAGTCCATGGTGGTGCAGCCCCACCATCCGCCAAAGTGCAAATCAGGGAGCATGTTAGGAGTGCTTGACAACCTTCTTGACAGACCAGCTGCAGTACCCCCACAGGAGGTAGATTGGCTTGGCATGCATTTCAGTGCCACTAGTGGGGTGTTTGCGGGTGTCACACCACTTGAAGACTCCCCTCCCAGGGACAGTGAGCATGTTGCCCCTCCACTCACACCCCCAGACCTCGTCCTTGGGCAGTTGGGTGAGGTTGGTGCTGGGGTTGAGCCGCTTGGTGTAGTGGACGGTGTTGTTCTCGTAGGTTCCCACTCTGGGGTAGACAGTGTAGGGGGAGCGAGAAGAGCAGATGGCAGGCATGGTGGTATGGTGGTGGTAGTGGGAGTGGGAGTGATGTCCAGACTGGCCCTCCCCCTCACCTTCTTATATCCTGAAGGGAGGGGCACATCAGTGTGCTTTCATCATAAACTGTCTAAGGCATGCTTGACATTGGTGAATTTTTCCGCTGGTTCCCACGAGTTTTCACTTGAGTCATACCCCTCCCATTTGATTTTGTACTTGAGCCCATCCTTTGTCTGCTGCCATCCCATGATTCCCTCCACATGGTATTCTTCTTCTCCATCTTCTGTGACAATCAGCAGAGGCTGGGGTTGCATATGGTTGAACAAGTCCTTCTTGACTGGGGAAAGGAGTCCGATGTGGAACACGTTGTGTATCCACATAGTCTTGGGAAGTTCTAGTTTGTAGGTGTGGGAAGATATCTTCTTTGTTACCCTGAAAGGTCCTGCTTGTTTCTTGTTGAGCTTCTTTGAGGGTCTCTTCATTCGGATATTCTTGGTGTTAAGCCATACTTGTTCCCCTATTTCGAAGTTTTGGGGTTCCCTTTGTTCCTTGGTTTGTAAGTCCATCTTGGCTCGTGCCTCATCCCATACTTCCTTCATGTGATTTGTGATGTTATTTGCCCATGGATTATTACCTTGTTGGTTTGTGATATCCCATGTCAATTCTTGTCTGTATAGGGTTTCGAAGGTGGATTGTCTGGTAGCAGTGTTGACATGGTTGTTGTGGCAGAACTCCGCTAGCAGTAACCACTTTGCCCAATTGTCCTGTTCATAGTTGCAGAAACTTCGCAAGTAATTCTCTAGTCATTGATTGGTCCTTTCGGCTACTCTGTCTGTTTGAGGGTGGTATGTGGTTGAGAAGTGGGGTTCAACTTGCAATCTTCTATAGAGGGCTCGAAGGAAAGTACTGTCGAAGGATGGTCCGCGATCGGATATTGTTATTTCTGGGATTCTGTGGTGTTTGAAGACTTCTTGTGTGAAGATGTTGGCTAGTTCTTCGGCATTAATGCTTTCGTTACAGGGGATGAAGTGGGCTTGTCATGAGAAGCGATCTACCATGACTAGAATACTGTTGAAACCCAGGGACGGAGGAAGTTTGACAATGAAGTCATAATTGATGTGTTGCCAGGGTCGCTCCAGTAGTTCGATATTTTTGGGGGGTGTCTGGGTATTGATGGTTTTTGTCTCGTTGCAGGTTTGACATCTGTCCATGTAGCTATGTACCTCTTGGGTCATTCCTGGCCAGTAATAGCATCGTTTGATTAGTTCAAGGGTCCTTTCCCTCCCTTGGTGTCCAGCAATTGGTGAATCATGGTGCATTCGTAGTACTGCTTTTTTGATTTCCGGGTCTTCTGGTATTACAATCGTGTTGTCATACCAGAGTAGTCCTTCCTTCCAATCATATCTTCGGAATTGCTTCTGTATGCTGGGCGGTAGTTTCTCTTTGTTCTGGACATTCATGATTTCTAACTTGAGTTCTTCTTCCTCTTTCTGTGCTTCCCTGATGGCTTCAATGAGGTCAAATTCTAGTGTTGCTTTGAAACCTTGGAAGCACTTGGCTGCAATAATAACCTATTCTGGATTTGGGATGTCTTCATGGTCGGATCGTCATGAGACTGCATCTGGTTTTTGGGATTGCTTCCCTGGTTGATAGTGGATAACATAATTGAAGGACGCTAGTTCCATGTACCAACAAGTGTGTTTTCAATCCATGACCCTGGCTTCTTTCCAGAATTGGAGGATTTGGTGGTTGGTGTAGATGAGAATGGGGATCTTGGTGTCTTCAAGGTATAGGTGCCAGTGTTTTAGGGATTCTACAATTGCTAATAACTCTTTGTTGTATGTGTCGTAGTTTCGCTGAGCCAGGTTGAAGCTTTTGGATAGGAAAGCGATAGGGTGTAGTTTGCCATCCTCCTGATATTGGCTGAGGATGGTGCCCATGGCTACTCCTGACCCATCAGTTTCTAGGATGTATTGTTTCTCTGGGTGTTAGGGTGTGCAAGAACTGGTTCTGTGGTAACTGCACCCTTAATGTTCTGTATTGCCTTTTGTTCAGTGTCTGTCCATTTCCAAGGTTTTCCTTTCTGTGTTAGGTCATGTAGCTATTTGACTAAAGTCAGGGATGAACTGCTGATAGAAATTGCAGAAACCTAGGAAAGCTTGGTTTTGTTTGACCATTTTGGGAATTGACCAGTCAATGATAGCTTGAACCTTGCTTTTTTCCATGGAAATTCCTTCTGGGCTGATGACTAGCCCAATGAAGTCTACTGTGGTAACTCTGAAGTGGCACTTCTTTGGTTGTACAAACAGAGGATTTTGTTGAAGCCTCTCCAGGACTGCTCATACATGGCCCGTATGTTCCTTGTTGTTTTTTGAAAAGATGAGAATGTCGTCCAGGTAAACAATGATGAAAACTCCTCTGAAGTCGGCCAATAACTTGTTCATGAATTGTTGGAAGATACTGGGTGCATTCTTGAATCTGAAAGGCATTATGACATATTCAAATAGTCTGTCTTTGGTGCGGAAGGTGGTTTCCATTTGTCTCCTTCTTTGATTCATACATTATTGTATCCCCATCGTAGATCCAGTTTGGTGATTACCTTGGCTTCTCATAACTGTTCGATCAGGTCTTCAGGGAGAGGAATATGGAATTGATCGCTAGTGGTAATATCATTGATCTTTCGATAGTTCGTTACTAGTCGGAGGGAACCGTCTTGTTTCTTGACGTAGAAGCAGGGAGCTGCGACTTCTGATTTGCTGGGTCTGATTTTCCCATCTCATAGTTCCTGTTCCAGAAATTCATGGAGCTATTTGGCCTGGTCTGGTGACATGGGGTAGGGTTTCACAGGTCGTGGAAGCTTGGCTCCTTCATCAGGAAAATGGTCAAGGTCTACGTAGACATTCACGTCTACCATAGACACCAGTAGACCAAACACGTCTACCGTAGACACCCGTAGACATTCACATCTACCGTAGACTGACCACATCTACAGATGTGTCCATAGATAGCTATCATCTACTGTAGACCTTTGTAGACACTTATGATTTTATTCACAAATAGAATATATATAAAAAGCATAAATAATCCATTTCAACGACTTTTTTATACTACTAAATAGCTTACAACAGGAAGAAAATAGTCAAAATGATTACTAGCACTACAACTCTCCTAGCGTAACACCTTAGTCACAAACCAGCATCAGGTGTATCGCCTCTTCAACCTGGACGATGGCCGTGGCGGCCTGCCCATCGAATATGTTTTCACGCATCGATGCGCGCTGTTGGTCCCACTGGGTCTTGGGGCTCTCAGGAGGGCTCGACTTCGATATAGGCGTTGGAGGGCAGTATATCACTCCAGCAGTTTGGTCGTGCAAGATGTTGAGGTACCAGCGGCAACATCATCACTCAACAAACGTTCAAGGGGACATTGAGCGGGAGAGTGGAAGCGACGTGGACTTGGCCGAGCTAAGCGCTGGATGCATGCGAGGCTGAACTGTTAAGTCTTGGCAAATGTGTCCTCAAGTCAGAGAGCTCAAAGAATGAAGATCGAGGAGGGACGTGGCCACTCCCAATCAGCAGGAGAGTATTTGGCGGAAGGGCACCATCGAGATGGGCAAAACTTGGGAGGATCGGCCGTGGTGAACTGCACGCTGGAGTGGTCCTCGAGGATAGACGAGAGCGACGAGGTTGTATTGATGCTTGCAAACAAAGAGGAAAGCGCGGAAGGGGCTTCAGGACTGCTTCGACCAGAGCCATCTATGTATAGAAAATTAAACACCTGGGTAACTGGGTAGAAAGCCAGATCAGGCAAGTACCTGCGCCAAGCATGCTGATGCTATGGGTGAGCGTTGCGGCAGTAGGGGGCATCTGAAGGTATCCTTGACGGGCCGTTGAAGGGGTCTGGATCGGATAGGGGTGGTTGTAGGACATGAGCGTGGATCGATGGTGCTGGCAAAAGGGTGCTCACACTTGTGGGGGTGATCGATGTGATGGGTGTGGCAGCAGGCGAATGCAATGCCTGCGTCGCAGTAGTAGGGGGGTCTAAAGGTGTCCTTGACAGGCAGTCGAAGGGGTCTGGATTGGATAGGGTAAGGGAGTCAGGGCCAGGGCCAGGGCGAGGGCACTGGATGATTGAATGTCAGTGAGTGATCGCAACCGCTGTATTTTCGCAGGATATGAGTGTGGATCAGTGGTACCAGTACTGGTGCTCGCACTCGCAGGGATGGTCGATGTGATGGGTGTGACAGCGGGCAAATGCAATGCCTGCGTTGTGGTAGTGGGGGGCATCTGAAGGTATCCTTGACGGGCGGTCGAAGGGGTCTGGATTGGATAGGGTAAGGGAGTCGGGGCCAGGGCCAGGGCCAGGGCACTGGATGATT
This sequence comes from Ceratobasidium sp. 414, assembly GCA_019616945.1. Classification (NCBI taxonomy): domain Eukaryota; kingdom Fungi; phylum Basidiomycota; class Agaricomycetes; order Cantharellales; family Ceratobasidiaceae; genus Ceratobasidium; species Ceratobasidium sp. 414. The sequence continues at coordinate 32,924 of WSTK01000194.1, read as the reverse complement.
GAATGTCGGTGAGTGATCACAACCGCTGTATTTTCGAATGGTTAATCTTTTTGCCTGAATGAGGGGGTTTTAAGCGAGGGTGGGTATTCAAGCAGTGGATCGAGGCTGATGGGACGCCACGAGGTATTGAACGGATTGTGCGAGCAGAGACAGCCGACTATTGTGGTGAGGTGATGTGTTAGCAGTGCAAAAAAAGTACTGTAAAGCAGGGACTCACCAAGGCTACTCCATAGCCCCGACGTTGAGCCAATGGTGCATGAGCTCGAAAGAAAAAAAACTGCCAAAGTCGTTGAACACGAATTTCTTGCAGGCACTCAAAATATCTGGCTCGGTCTCTAAGTCCAAGTCCGCAGTAGCCGTGCCGTACCACAGGGCGATGTGACATGCCATATGCAACTGCGACAGTGGCATTACGAGCACGTCGCGTCGAGCGGCAACAAACAAGTGTGAGGTTCGGTAAAGGTTGGTGGATCTGTCGGGCCCAGTGAACGGGTTGAAAAGCTCGACATAGACAAGCTTTTGGGAGTAAATCTGGTGAAGGTTTTTGGGCAGTTCAAAAATCGCACAGACACGACATGCACGATACCCTAAAATGTTGGTCAGTAATGGGGGGTTACACGAGAGGGGCAAAGGGATGACAGTGGAGTAACTTACGGAAAATGCCGGTCCTATCCAGGTCAGCAAGGTACAGCGCAGTGTCGAATTGGGCCTGTCACCGACGACGACCATACCGGTCAACAACGGCCAGGAACGCTCGAACTGTGTCGACTCGCGGCCCTTCGGTAGGCTTGTACAGGGGTGGGGAATGGAGCATGCGACATCGGTACCAAATGCTGAACTTGTTGTCAAGGTCAAGATTGAGGTCGTTGTGCTGGAGGCCTTGTCATCGAAGGAACACTTTGATGGCAGGGATGAGGCAAGTCGTCCCGTGCTTGTCGACAAGGTGCGTGCCGAGAACCTGAACGGTCGGTCATCGTGCGTGTCTGATCACAGGGTCCAGATGGAAGATTGATGGATGATTGGTGTTGTCCTCATTCACCTCTTCCCATGTTCCGTTCTCCACATCCCTTTGCTCCAGCACAACCTCCTCCTGCTCATGTTCCTCCTCAATGTCACCTTCAACCACAGCGCCCTCGTTGCCACCTCGCGCCTCATCACCAGCCTCCTCTTTGCGCTCCTCGCGCTCGTCCTGGTTGCACTCGTCCTGGTTGTCATCCTTGTCGTCCAGGGCTAGCCATTGCAGACCCTGGAACTCAAAGTCATCATCACCATCGTCATTGTCCTCTTTGCCTCCCTCTTGCTCCTCTTCTTCGTTGTCATCAAAGTCGGGATCGTCAGCGTTGGGGTTTTCCATGTGGTCAAGGTAAGCTCGGTGCATCGAGAGTGCTTCCATGCACTGAATATGTTTCGCCATTTGTTTTATCACCTCTTTTTTATTCGACCGCCTATAACCTTCCTTTGCATTCGGTATGTGCAAACGCTCTGGGAGCTGTGTTGAAGCCATCCGGGGTGCCGAGCTGTTGGGTGTAGCATGGGTAATGCTGCATTGAATGCACCTTTGGAATGCCATGAAAGGTACATATCGGGCCTTTTTTTTTGGCCAGATCTTGTTCACCTAACGCTCCTATCTCCATGAATATTTTTTTGTTTTCGTGGAACTGTTCCAGACACCGTTGCATTTCGGCTAGGTCATCATCAGTCAGGGAGAAGGAATGCACAAGGAAGATGAATTCAGTCAGTGCGCGAGCACAAGCGGTGACCTCAGGTTCTGCCCCAGCCATTGTCAGTAAGTACGCCCAGCTCTGCTCCTTGAGTTTGCGCCCCGTCCACCATGCTGCTTTCAAGATGCCATCCTTGAAGTGCTGCAACCCATGGTGCGGTGACATCGCTTTGAATCGATTGTTGAGTTCTGCCTTTCCCATAGCGTGTGCTGACCAAGTTAATAGGTGGTCCTTGAATATCCCCTTGTATAACTGGTGCAACAAATCTGGAGGGAATAACGTCAAGGCGTCCACAAATGGCAGGTTGGCCCAAAATGGTAGGACCGGTATTAACCCTAAATCCTGGAAATGCGCTGACCCATTGACCTCTTCCTCATGCATAGCCGCTAGTATATCTTCATGATCACGTCCTGGATAGTTTGTCAAGTCGCCTCGTTCGTTGGCTGGAACCTCGCAGGTGGGACAGACCGGTTGTCACGTGCACGCATATCAGCACTGTTCAGCAAAATCAAGCATGGCGCCGCAAAACACGGGGTATATGCGGCGAACTCCGCAGTCGGAGCACTGCGCCTCTACGCCCTGCTTGCAGGCCTCCCCCATGCTCGCTGTCACCTCGTGCATGCATGTTACGAGCCTTCACCATAGGGTCACTAGTGTGACACGGAGGTTCCTTTAGATGTGGTAAGGTAGGACTGGGGTCCTCGTAGACTTGGGACGATAGACGGACACAGCGTAAAAGGCTTATAGTTAAGCCACGAAAGGTTACTTGACTTGGTGACGATGTGCCACGAGAAACGAAGGGTGTTCAAGTGGCTAAGTACCTTTAAGCCACGAGACCCTTGGAGAGAACGACTTAGTAAGAGGGTTGCTAACCCCTTAGTGCGAAGGTAAAGTGGGACAAGGCGAGAACAAGCTGGGGTAGCCAGGCTTGTTCTCTGCTCTCTATATACTACTCAAGTACATGTGAGTCATCTAGGTACGACAGTCAACCGCCATTCCAAGGCGAGTCAACCCGAAGAGTCATGTGTACAAGCGTGAGTCAACTGCCATTCCCAGGCAAGTCAACCACTGAGCAAGGCCAAGTCACGAGACAAAGGGGGCCGGAGGCGCCCGGGAGAAGGAAGCAAGAGAGAAAAGTTGGGGGCTGTACGACAGCTCACAACAATGCACTCATGGAATAACTTCCACTTGAGTATGCACCTCTTCTCATCGTTCGGTTCGCACTCTAGTTTGGTAACCGGTAAGTACCCTATCAAGATCATGCCCCGCTTTGAAACCTGACGTCGCACAGCCTTTGGGAGGTTCCCAACTGTAATATATAACAGGTGTGCTTTCTGCTCGCACACAAAAACCGTCAATGAAGTCTCGTCTGACGCAAAGAACATTGGGACCACCGTTGTGTGATTGTCATTGATCACGTTCTGAACATATTGAGTAAGTATTTATTTCCTATGTTTGCTGATCAACCGTACCTGCAGGCTCCACATTCTGTTGGCACTAGTTGTCTCACTGTACACGCGCACTTTGTGTTCAGGGTCCACATACACCTTGGTAGGTTTGTACACCATATCGTTTGTAAATTGCAGGTCAGCTAAGAGGTGCAGGATTCCCTGGAGACCGTCGCGAAACCAAAAGTCGGCATGCTCGACGCCCTTGCTCCCGGCCACTTCAAACGTTTTGACCCGCCATTTTGGGCCACATGGGAGGAACAGATCGACATCGCGTAACATTTTGCGATTGTTGTTCCAGGGGGTGCCGTTCAGCTGATTATTGGTAAGTGCATTGCGCAAATGTGTGGGTCAATGACTTACTCGGTTAAGTTAGAGGAACCAGTCTCTCTTTTTTCCTGACATTCCTGATGTCAGCACGATCTCAACCAGCTGGAACAATTCTTCATCGGTAAAGGGCCCTACATCAGTGTGGTCGCAGTGCTGCTTCTGTAGCTCATCGACACCCACTTCCTGAATGGGTGTTCCAACTGTAGGGACTGGGTAGTGTTCCACAAAGGTCTCGGTCCCTCGGAGGTGGGGTGGTGCCTGCTCTGCACTGCCTTCACTCGAATGCCTCTCACCCCATTCGTCCTTGCTCCCCCGTTGGTCCACACTGACCATGTCAACATCCGAAGGCCCTCGGAGACCCAGTTCGCTATGCATGCTGCGTGAGCCGTCGCTTGTGTTTTGCCCTTGAGGTGCATTGTCATCCAGATTATGATCGTGATCGTCCTCATCCTCATTCTTGCCCTCGTCCTCGTCGTCATCTCCATTGCTGTCCTTCATTCCATACCAGATTGCGAGATACTCACGGTGTCGTGTAGTGCAACGTCCTTGGCCGCCCCAATGGTTGGGTAGTGATTCGAAATGTTGCTCACAGTACGGGCAGACATATATAGGCATATTTGGCGGCTTTGGGCTGGGCTTTGGGCATGGGAGGAGGGATAGGATGGGGTTTCAGTTATTTCTCTCCCTCTTGCACTCGCTATTTGCATGATCAGTACGGTATGAAATACTGATAAACCTTTGCCCGCTCTGCGTGTGCATTTGCGTACTTGACTCTGTTTGGGAATGACTGGGACCGTACTGAAACCCTGATCTAGTGCAGTGTGATGTTGCGACACAGATGTTGCAACTTCACTGTTCCAACAACGTCCAACGACAATGACAGAGTCCACCCCTCGCTGTGGAGACCACCCCCGCGCCTGTACACAGCGTGCCATTGACAATGGTAAGATTTTTATAATATGTTGTATTAGTTAACTTATTTTTTATGGACATGGTAGACGAGGCAGAGCATTTACGCACCACATTGTGTGAAACCAAAAGGAGAAAATCAAACATTCAAGCGCAGCAAGCAGCAAACACACTCGCAGCAGTTGAAGAAGAGGGAGAGGAAGGCAGCGACAACGCGCCTCCCCCTGCTCCTGCCAGCAAGCCAAGCAAATCGACTACATCTGGCGACAAGGGGAAGCGGCACATTTCTCCATCACCCAGTAAGTGGAATCGGCTTCTTCATGTGATCCTCAGTTTTACGTACATTTAGTTCCAGCTAGAAAACCCACAAAGCCCACTCAGGGAGGCTCTTGTACGACCACGACCGCTGGTGGTGAGGCAGCCCGCCTCAAACTCGTGACTGAAATTGCGGCGCAACCAACACACTGACCATACTGACTTCAGTATCAAGGACCTTCGTTTGATCTGGGTGAACGGCGATCGTGTGCGCAACAAGGAACGCTCGTCAGACGGTAAAAGGTTGTTCAGCGGTAGCAATGTAAGTATAATGAGCTTGCCCAGACCCCATTTTGCTCACGATTTCTCCTCGCAATTGCTGCTCTGCTGTAGCTTAAAGCCCTGGGCACTGTGGATGCTGAAGATGAGACCTCACAGGCTTCGTTGGGCAAAGGAAAACCAGGTACGTTTGTATTAACTAACCCTACACTTCGATTATTGCTAATTCTGGTTTTAGCTGGCAGAAAATCATCGTCATCGACAAAGGTTTCATGCCTGTCAAACGGTGACTGGAACATCAAGTCGGCGGCCACTTCCAACAGGGATGTGTCGTGGGTGTCGAGTACCTCCACTACTCGCCCTCACTCAACCTCCCCTGCCACTATGTCTCGGGGTCGTTCATCCTCTGTCGCCTTGAAGCGCAAGACAAGCAGTGGTCGCCATGGTTCCAGATCAGCACCTACTATGTCAGACACTGATGACGTTCGTGAGTCCGATTCAGATGACTCACCCAATGACAATGAGGAGTTAGTCAAAATCGGGGACACAGAGGGCGAAGAGGTCAGTTTTTCGATTGCTATGCTCTCTAAGTTACTACCGTTAACCTTTCTGTAGCCCAATCGGAAAGGCAAATCAAAAATGACTGATTACTCCGGCGACGATGTTGATATTCTTGATGCAGTTGTTGAAGGTGTTGCTGCTCATTTACTGGCAACCAGATGGTTCCTTGACTCACACAATTACGACTGCTTGATCTTGTACAGATGGCGAAAGAAAGCCGGCAAGGTCACCTCGAGGCCGCACAAGCACCCCCTGACGATCCGGAAGATGTGCTTAGTGAGTAATACAGGAATGGCGCGTTTCATGAACTTAGTCTTGGCACAGATTAAATACCAGGTGACCAGTTATCAAGGCCGGCTGAAGCTCGTGATCAAGGCAGCCGGCCTCATCCAGTACTACAAGCTTGACACCAGAACGACGAAAAATATTACCACACGGGTGCAGAACTTGACATCCAGTGGCCAGTTTCACAAAGGTGAGCGCGTTCACCGTTCAATTATCAATACTCACAACTAAATCTACGTTTTAGCCCAGCATGCCCAAGGGAACCAGTTTTTATCAAGACAACTTCATTCAGCTAGCCATCAACAGCACACTCTTTTCTGTGAAGAAGAAGAGAGCGCCAATTGCCATCAAGTACAAAAATAAATTCCAACGTATGCCTCTCCCAACTATCGCATTCATTTGCACCCTTGTGAGTTACACTCACAGCTGTGTTTTGAATAACCCATTTTATCTCCTTTTTTCAGATTCAATTCTTGATCGAAGCTCAAGCTCACGGCGAGGCTACTGATGAGCGGATTTTTAAAAAGAAAATCTCCAAATTCTATAAGGTTCATATGAAGAATCTCAAGAATATTTGTACTGTCGATCCCGACACGATACGCACGATCTGGCACTGTTTGTTTGAAGCGGGTGCGTGAGTGACCACCTATTTTTTTCTTTGTTTAATGGCCAATATCACTACGCTCATGCCAGTATCTAGGTCTTTCTCGAAGGTCAAGCCCATTGCTGCAGAAAGGGAAGATGACGGGGGAGGTGTTATCTCTATTGCTGACATTGTTCGAGCACAGCCATAGACGAACATTGGACATGAGGTGCCACCTGCCGAGTCGTGTGCATCCGAGGACGAAGCTGACAAGACCAGTGGCACCCAGCCCAGTGACAACAACAAGGGTGATATAGTGAGCAAATCTTGAGCCCAACTGGCCGCAGCCGAATCTCCTGCTTGGTCAGCCTCCTCCAAATCTCCTGCACGGCCGATGTCTGGTCGAAGCCCGAAGCGCCCACCCCCGACCAAATGCACAACCCCAGCCCACTCACCTTTTGCCCCAAGCCCCAAGCGGATCTTGGTACCGGTCGTGAGCCTACCGATGTGGCCAAGGCTGAAGCCAAAGCCAAAGGTTAGTACGCTGGACTGCCTGAACACAGCAACTGACCTCCAGGAACAGGCACCTGCGATCGTTGAGGCTGCCACGAACGAAGGCGAAGAATCGAGCGCGGATGATGTCGAACTGGTCGTGAGCCTGCCGACGTGGCCACGGCCGAAGCTGAAGCCAAAGGTTAGTACGCTGGACTGCCTGAACACAGCAACTGACCTCCAGGAACAGACACCCGCGATCGTTGAGGCCACCACGAACGACGGCGAAGAATCAAATGCCAAGAAACCTCACAAGAAGGCAGGGCAAGAAGTACTGGTCGTGAGCCTGCCAATGTGGCCAAGGCCGAAGCCAAAGCCAAAGGTAAGTACACTGACTTGGACTGCCTGAACACGGCAACTAACCTCCAAGAACAGGCGCCCGCAGTTGTCGAGGCCGCCACAAACGAGTATAAGGACGGCGAAGAATTGAGCGCAGATGAAGGCGAGAAACCTTGCAAGAAGACGGGGCAAACTGGACACGACGACCCAGACGATGAGGATGAGGATGCTGGCAAGGAGCAGCGGGGACACAAGCGCAACCCTAGGTGCGCTTCAAAGGGCGAGTCCTCGGACAATGATGAGGATGGAGATTTCAGTGACTCCCAGACCCGTGTGGCAAAGGGCAAGGGTGGTAAGACTGGGAGCGCCAAGCAGGTTTCACCCCAGAAGCATGCTGGAGAGGGGGAGGGTGAGCAACGGACATCACCTCGCAAGAAGCAGCAGGCAGAAAGCGAGGAGCGTGAGCTGTTTGAGGAGGGTTCAAGCAAGGAGGCAAAGCGTCGCAAGCGTGTTGCATAGTAACCGGACAATTTCTTCCATTTTATCTGTTTTTTTTGTCATAATTTGTCGATCAGTCCTATTTGGTTTAGGCTGATAAATATAATTCTCATTTGATTTCTGATGTTTGGCTTGATCAGGGTCTGTTGATGCAGTTATTGTTGGGAGTTCGCAGACTCACCCCCAACTTTTCTCGTGGCTTGGCTTTCTTGCCACCGGCTTTAGGCCGCATGTGCCTTCTCGGCTTCTTGGACTCTGACTCGGTGTACGTGTTAGCCTCGGCTGCGCAGTATGACCCTGGTGTACACACGTCTCGTGCTGATGCGCAGCCTTTGCCATTCACACTGTATGACTCGCACTCATGTACGTAGTATAAATACAGCAGTGCGCAAGCCTGGATGCTCCAGCTTGCTTCACCTTGTCGTCTCTACCACTAGAGTCCCTCTCAGGACTTCACACTGGAAGCTCGCCACTTTACCTCCGCCTTCTCTCGAACACCTCTCTACTCGTTAGGAGTTCTAGGAACCTTACTCGTCTATGCCTCACAATCTTCCATTGTTCGGCACACCCCCGCCTTCTCGTCAAGTCACTGTATCTTGTGGCTCAACACCACTTGAAGATAACGCACGCACACATGTTCATCTTGGTTTCCTGGGTCCGCCACTGGTAAACAGGAACACGTGATCGATTACACCTCCACTTTCGCTGGACCCACCCACGTCAGACCCGCATCCTGACAGGTCGTGACATTGTGAAGCAAGCTTTACAGCGAACCTGGAGCTAACCCCGTGGCTGTCCTTTCTCCCAAAGAAATCGAAGCCAACATGTCAGAGCATGGATCCAACATGGGATCACAACACAACTATGGAACACAATATCAATCAAGGATCCGAGTGGTTGTCAAAGGAACCTTCACAGGCGTATGAGGATCAACACCCACCACACCCACCGAGCAAGACATCATTGACACCGGAAGAACCTCAAGGTCCTCACAACGATTGATGCCCGGAGGACTACCCGAAGCAGAAGACCAGACCATCCATGTCGAACAACCCTCGGTGGTACGAGTCATCCCCGGACCGAGCGTTGGGCCAGAACAAGAAATGGCAGTGGGTGCAGGATCCATCCTCATCCCTGAAGGAGAAGAAATGCAATACAACTGTCTTGCAGGAATACGTCTCCCAGTCTGATCTCGTCAAAATACGCCAACGGTCATGCCATGAAGACCAGAGGAACCCCTTCCTCAAGAACAACCGAGAATTCTCACCCTCAGCGACAGCGAGGATGAGCACGGAACAGTACCGACTCAGCCTCAGCCAGCCACACGTCTTCCTGCTGACCCTGAGCCAGATCTTCCAGAAGTCCCAGAGGTCGTCCCTCCACCATACAGAGCACCAGTCCACTGGCAACCTGAATTCGATTTAGCCGCCCTAGAAGCAGACCCTGACTACTGAAGATTTGTTGCACTTATGCAGGCCACGCTACGACCCCTGCTACCCGAGGTTACGAACCAAGTCCTAAGCAGAAGATACATCGAGGCCATCACACAAAACATCAAAGATATCTGAAACCGACAAGCAGCCTTTGACATGGGGGCAACAGAGTTAGCCCAACTCGTATGACAAGTCCAAACAGAGGCAACACAAGCCGCTCGCAACAGCCACGAGATGAATCAGGAGAATGCCCAAATCCGAACACAGGTCACGGCTATCTGGAGTACTCTCCAGGAAGTACCAACATGGGTAAGCGACCTACAACGAGGAACCAACACAGCACTTCGGGCCATCGTGGAAGCAGCAACTGAGTTAAGAAAAGATGGGGAACTAACCTGGGAACTCGTACAAGCACTCGACGGAAGAATCAATCAATTGGAGGAACGCCTCACACAGAAGCTGGATAACACACCTTTCAGCGAACCTCCTCTAGATCAATCCACCAAATGAAATATATGTTGTCCACAACGATCACCAAGTCCTCCCAGGTCACCCAACACCTGCCGTTCCCGCTCTAGAACACCCCAACGACCAAGACGAGACAGGACGGATAGATACCACTCCCTGGAAGAAGAACACATCCCAAAAGGAGCAAAGACCAAGAAACCCGAAGCCTTTGAAGGGAAGAAACGAGACAGTGAAGCCGAGAACTTCCTCATGAAAATGGAGCTCTATTTTCTCGAGTATCCCAAGGCCTTCCCAGACCTAAAGAAAATCTCCACCACTCTGTCAAACATGAAGGAAGGACCAGCATCACGATGGGCCAAACCTCTGCTCAAGAAAGTCCTCAAGGAAACCGAACACGAAACCATAGCATCATGGGCAAACTTCAAGAAAGCTTTCCTCCTGGCCTTCAGAGATCTGATCAAGCGAGAAAGGGCCACGGAAAACATTCAGAAGCTGGTACAAACCTGATCCGCAAATGAGTATGCCTCCAAATTCCGAATCCTCATGGACGAGCTCAAATGGGACGAGAAAGCACTCATCGATCGATTCAAGGCAGGACTCAAGAGCACCGTCCGAAGAGAACTATTACAAATGATGGTACTCCAGGATGTATCAGCTCTAACTCTCGAAGAATGGATCGAATAGGCCATTCACACCAATGACATCCTCTTCACGACCCGAAACGTTGAAGATAACTGAACAAAAGGAAAAGCAGCTACTACCACCAATTTGCGCCCACCACAAAACCAAACAGTACCAAAGGAAACCATCGAATGAAGAAGAAGGGAAGGAAGATGTTTCAAATGCAGATGCTTGGGACACAACATAGGAGCCTGCCGTTCTGGATACCATAAAGAAGACCAGCCCCAGGGACCAAGCCCCTGAAACGACTCCTCAAAAGAAGACCCTAGAAAGAAAGAGAAGGCCAAGGAAGCACATGTCGAAAACACCAGGAAAGATGATGAGTCCACAGCATCAGAGTTGGAAAACTAATACAGCCTACAGTACCCGTGTCTGTAGGCAAGGAAGACCTAGATCGTGATGTCCAGCATGTATATTATCTAAAGAAATCAGACGATGATCCCCACTGCTACATCACGATCGAAGGAATCACGGAACCCACCCTCACTCTCATCGACTCAGGATCCTCACAAAACTTCATTGACATAACATACGCCTGAAGAAACCACATCCCCCTAATTGAACTCACACATCCTCGCACCATCATTGCCATAGACGGAAACGAGACTGCCCAGAAGATACGATTCCGCACCACCATCACCTTTGACTTAGAAGGACGTACCTTCAAAAGTCACTTTTATGCAATGCCACTAGGAGACACGACTGTAATCGTGGGAAAAGAATGGCTCACGGAACACGACCCAGACATCTCATGGAAAACCATGGAGATACACTTCCAGGAAGAACAGGGAAAAGCAGCAGGAGAAGCTCTAGATGAAACCCCTATCCCATCAGAATATGCCGACTTCGCGGATGTTTTTGATGTGGAAAAATTCAAGGAGCTACCCCCACACCGAGACCATGACTGCGCAATAGTGTTCAAGGAAGAAGCAAAACTACCACGACCCGCAAAACCGTATCCCATGTCTCCAGACCAAGCCAGGCAACTCCGCGAATTCCTGGAACAGGAACTACGAGACGGAAAGATCAGGCCCAGTAAATCGGAAATTGCGGCACCATGCTTCTACATCAAGAAACAAGACGGTTCTCTCCAACTGGTAATAGACTATCGAAAGATCAACAACATTACCATTAGCAACCAATTCCCCATCCCGCTTCCCAAAGATTTGCTCGAACAGTTACAAGAAGCTAAGGTATTCACCAAACTAGACCTACAATGGGGATACAACAATGTATGCATCAAGGAAGGAGATGAATGGAAAACCACCTTCCGCACTAAGGATGGCCTATTTGAATACGTCGTCATGCCTTTCGGTCTCAAGAACGCACCAAGTATCTTCCAGCGATTTATGAACAAGATTTTGGCTGACTTCAGAGGGGTCTTCATCATCATTTACCTAGACGACATCCTCATCTTCTCAAAGAACAACGAAGAACACACGGAACACGTGCGCGTGGTTCTGGAAAGGCTCTGACAAAATCACCTATTTGTTCAGCCAAAGAAATGTTGTTTCAGGGTCACCACAGTGGATTACGTCAGACTAGTCATCAGCCCTGAAGGAATCTCCATGGACAAAAGCAAGGTTCAAGATATTATTGACTGGCCGATCCCAAAAACAGTCAAACAAAACCAAGTGTTTCTGGGATTCTGCAACTTCTACTGACAATTTATTCCGGACTTTAGCTTGATAGCCTGCCCGCTACACAACCTAACACAAAAAGGGAAGCCCTGGAAATGGACAAACGTCGAACAAGAAGCAATACAGGCTATCAAGGACACTGTGACAAAGGAACCCATCCTCGCACACCCTAGCCCCAAGAAGCAGTACATCCTAGAAACAGACGCATCAGGTGTAGCCATGGGGGCCATTCTCAGTCAATACCAGGAAGATGGAAAACCACATCTGATCGCCTTCCTATCCAAGAGTTTTAACCCGGCACAACAACACTATGATACTTACAACAAGGAACTACTAGCAATCGAATCTCTGAAACATTGGCGACTATACCTCGAAGACACAAAGATCCCAGTCCTGATATACACCGACCACCGAAACCTACAGTTTTGGAAAGAAGCTAGGGTTATGGATCAAAAACACGCTCATTGGTACACAGAATTAGCCTCTTTCAATTACGACATCCATTACTGTCCAGGGAAACAGTCCCAGAAACCAGACGCTCTCTCACAACGCCCAGATTACGAAGACATCCCAAATCCAGAACAAATCATGATCGCAGCCGAACGTTTCCACGGTTTCAAGGCAACCCTAGATTTCGACCTCATCGAAGCAATCAAGGAAGCCCAGAAGGAGGAAGAGGAACTAGAACTGGTAATCACAAATGCTCAGAACAAGGAGAAATTACCCCCGAGTATACAAAAACAATTCCGAAGATACAGCTGGAAGGAAGGACTGCTCTGGTACGACAACACGATCATCATACCAAAAGACCTGGAGATCAAGAAAGCCGTCCTACGAACACACCATGACTCACCAGTCGCAGGACATCAAGGAAGGGAGAGAACCCTCGAAATCATCAAGTGGTGTTACTATTGGCCCGGAATGACTCAAGAGGTGCACCAATACGTAGATGGGTGTCAAACCTGCAACGAGGCAAAAACAATGAACAACCATATGCCCCCAAAGAACATCAAGATACCGGAATGACCATGGCAAAACATCAACTACAACTTCATTGTGAAACTCCCGCCATCAATGGGCTTCGACAGTATCCTGGTCGTCGTGGACCGCTTCTCGCGACAAGCCCACTTCATCCCCTGCAACGAAAGCATGGATGCAGAAGAGCTAGCTGAGGTCTTCACACAAGAAGTCTTCAAACACCATGGTCTCCCAGAAATCACGATATCCAATTGAGGGCCCTCATTCAACAGCAAGTTCCTAAGGGCTCTTTACGAAAGATTACAAATCAAACCCCGCTTCTCCACCGCCTATCACCCTCAAACAGATGGACTAGCCGAGAGAACAAATCAATGGCTGGAAAATTACCTGTGAAGCTTCTGCAATTACGAACAGGACGACTGGGCAAAATGGTTACCCTTGGCAGAATTCTGCCATAACAACCATATCAACACCGCTACCAGACAGTCCGCTTTCGAAACCCTGTATGGGCAGTCACCGGTATGGGAAGTCACAGGTCAACAAGGAAACAACCCACATGCCAACAATATTGCGAACCATATGAAGGAAGTATGGGACGAGGCAAGGGCAAGGATGGAACAACAGACACAAAGGAAGCAGGGAAGCCACTGAACTTTGAAGTAGGGGAACAGGTCTGTGTTACAAGCCTTCGCAGTAGGGTCACTAGTGTGACACAGAGGTTTCTTTAAACATGATGGGGTAGGACTGGGGTCCTCATAGACTTGGGACGATAGACGGACACGACGTAGAAGGCTTATAGTTAAGCCATG